>CM034148.1:15575118-15807618 GCA_019776745.2 Taxus chinensis
TGGGAGAAGAAATATGATCAACATTTTTTATGTGCAACCCCTTACATATTTATAGAATAAATTGAGAAGAGGGAAGAAATCCCGAAATCACTTTGAAACCCATAAAAATCAATTGTTTAATCCTATAATGATTGTTTGGAGATATCCAAAATCTTTGTTTTCATTAATGGTGTTGTATTGTGCTTAAAGGCACTTGTTGTGATTACACCTCATGTCTAATCTAGCTCTTGTAGACTCGTGATGACCCTACTTCTCACCAAACTCCATTAATGGCCCTCACCTACCAATGTAATGTTTTCCATTTTCAGAGGTCTAGAAAATTTGAAATCCGAAATTGATGTTCCCATGCTGCAGATCCCAAAATTAATTTTTCAATGACTTTAAATTTTCATGAAATGATGGATTACATTGGAAGATATGCCCATTCTTTCCCTGGGTTTTATACTAGATTGTTTCCTCATTTAACCTCCTAAGAACTGATTTTAACCATTACCATCGAATTCCTCATTGTAAATCCTTTCTAGAAAGCATAAGTTTGTTAAAAATGGTTAAGAACTGACCAAGTTATGATGGTTTGAAATTGGGGCCTGGTTTAGGGTTTCATTTTCTCCTCGAGCTCTATCAAGCTCCTTCCTTCAAGCATCAAGCTATTTTCTTTGCCACCAAGTTGGTTTATATTCTATGCACCGATGAGCTCTTCTTTCACACTACATGTCAGCTCACCTAATTTATGTTGGGGTTAGCACAAGGTTGTACATATTATATATCATATCTAAGCATGCATGCAATAAAAGTGGATATTCCACCAAAAGAAATATACAGAACTAGAGATATAAATCAACACCATATTTAACATTGTTCACCTAGTGTGGGCTACATCCACCAAGAAACAAGAAAATCTATTATCCAAAGCTTTCACAAGATATATAATTGAAGATTTACAATATTCCACACCTCTTAGATGTATAATACTTTCTTTATCTCAAACTTCTCCTTCTTCTCCAAGAATTCTCTCTCTCACAATTATTCTCACAATAATCATTAACTCGCAATCCTCTTACTTCTAAACCTTAGCTTTTATGTTTATAAAGGAATATACAAACTTAGGGCACTTAGCCATGCAATTACAATAAATAGATCTACTTTAATGCTAAAATTAAATCTAATTCCTGAGAGTTAAATAAAAAACTCTCACGTAGGTAACGGATGCCGATTAGCCTTAACTGAAGCCAATTCCTCCTTTCCTGACCGATGTCGGTCATAGGTGACCGATGTCGGTTACTGTATTTTCCTGCAAGTTTCATATTACATGTGTAAACTAAAGTAATTGAGCTCCAAAACTCAACAATCTCCCACTTGGAGATAAATTACTACACTATACATGTACAACGTCATTCTTGGATCCTTCCTTAGCTTTGTTTCTTCCTCTTCAAGTCTCAAACGCAAAGACCAATACAAGTGGAGTGTAGCTCCAAGTTCTCTTTTGATAATGGCTTCATTAGCATATCCGTAGGGTTTTCACTCGTATGAATCTTTTCTAATTTTAGTCCTCTATCCTCCAATACCTGTCAAATGAAGTGATACCTCAACTGAATGTGTTTTATTCTAGAATGAAATGTTGAGTTCTTTGCCAAATGAATTGCATTTTGACTGTCACTGAACAATTTGCAATCATTCTGCTTTTTTCCCAACTCTTCCATGAACTTGCTCATCCATATCATCTCTTTGCTAGCCTCTGTAGCTGCAACATACTCTGCCTCTGTAGTAGACAAAGCAACAACCTTCTGCAATCTTGAAATTCAGCTAACTGCCGTTCCACCTACTGTGAAAATATATCCAGTAGTGCTCTTTCTACCATCCAGATCTCCAGCCATATCCGAATCAACATAGCCACATAAAGAAATATCCGAACCTTCGTAGCATAATTGCATGCTAGATGTCCTTCTCAATTACTTGAGTATCCATTGGACTGCTTTCCAATTCTCTTTACCTGGATTAGCCATAAATCTACTCACAACTCCCACTGCCTGTGCAATGTCTGGTCTTGTATAAACCATAGCATACACGAGACTTCTAACTGCTGAAGCATATTATAGCACTCGGTGTCATGTATTTGGCCTCCTCTTGCGATGAAGGACAATAATCATTTACTCATTTTGAAGTGTCCAGCCATAGGTGTGCTCAATAGTTTTTACATTCTTGCATGTTGAACCTTTTCTAACACCTTGTAGATATAATCCTCCTGAGACAAATACAATTTTTTGTTTTTCCCGTTTCTGTGTATTTGTATGCCAAGGATTATTTTTGTAGTTCCCAAATCCTTCATTGTAAACACATGATCTAGCTTTTTCTTAAGATCACCAATGTCTTGCATACTAGATCCAACAATAAGCATATTATCCACATACAATAAAAAAATAATATAGCTCCCATTTTTAAGATTCTTGAAATAAACACAACGGTCAGATTCACATCTCAAGTAATCATGCTCATGCATAAAATTATCAAACTTCATGTACCATTGCCTTGGAGCTTGCTTGAGCCCATATAGGCTCTTTTTCAACTTGCACACTAATTTATCCTTACCTTTGACTTCATACCCAAGCGGACTGCTACATATAAATCTCTTCATCAAAATCACTATGAAGGAAAACTGTCTTCACATCTAGTTGCCTCTTAATGTAAATCTTGTACTGCAACTATAACTCAATATTGTATGAATAAAAGTCATCTTAATAATAGGAGAAAATATTTCACCAAAGTCAATACCTACCTTTCTGTGCAAATCTCTTTACTACTATATTTGCCTTGTACATTTTTTGTCCACCCTCTTTTTCCTTAATTATGCAAACCCATTTGTTCTACAATGTTCTCTTTCCTTCTGGAAATATAACTAAATCTCAAGTTTGGTTCTGTTCCAAAGAGTTCATCTCCTCATCCATGTGATGCTCCCACTGAACGTGAGGTCTTGATACTAAATTGCTTCTTTAAAATACTTTCTGGTTCACCACTATTAGTCACTAATAAATAAGATAGAGAAGGTGTAAATCTTTCTGGAGGTTTACTTACCCTTTGTGACCTTCTCACAGAAGTTTGGGGTACCAGAGGCTCATTCTGGACCACCTAGACATTTGTTTCCAATTCTGACACAATGATCAACGCCGGTCACCTGCTAACCGATGTTAGTCACCTGCTAAACCGACCACCGGTTCTGATCCTCTAAGCTGATCACCGGTTCATCTGTAACCGATGCCGGTAGAGGGCCCTAACGGACACTGGTTACTGTGTAACCTCTGTAGATGTATGACTTTTAAATCCGAGAGTTCATTTTCATTCACAAACTTCTCAACTGATTCGTCCTTGGGTACCAAAATTTGATCCTTGTACATTCTCTTTTCATTCCATTCAATGTCACGACTCCTAATAATTTTAGAATTCTCTAAATCCCAAAAACAGAATCTGAAATCACCAGATCCATAACCAATGAAAGTGCATCTCTTAGATTTTGCATCCAACTTTTTTCTATTTTCTTTATCAATATGCACAAAAGCCTTCTGAACCAAAAACTTTAAGAAAAGAAAGATCTACCTCTTTTCCGGTCCAAGCTTCCTCTGGTATTCCTCCATCTAGTGAACTTGAAGGCCCACAGTTAATCAAATAATTGATGTATCAATTGCTTCTACCCAAAACTGCAAGGGCAATCCAGCATGTATCCTCGTACTTCT
The DNA here is from genome assembly GCA_019776745.2 of Taxus chinensis. Classification (NCBI taxonomy): domain Eukaryota; kingdom Viridiplantae; phylum Streptophyta; class Pinopsida; order Cupressales; family Taxaceae; genus Taxus; species Taxus chinensis. Next base: position 15,578,844 of record CM034148.1, read on the forward strand.
AGCACGTTTCCATGATTGTCCTGTTTATTCTTTCTGCAAACACCATTCTCTTGTGGTGTTCTTGGAACCATCCTTTATCTACGTATCTCATTCACTGAAAAAAAAATCATTGAAAACCTTGCTACAGTATTCACCACCATTGTCAGATCTAAGACACTTTAACTTTGAATTTGATTCATTCTCAACAAGGGCTTTCCATCTTTTAAAAGTCTCAAAAACATTAGATTTATGTTTAATACAATAAACCCATACCTTTCTTGTAGCATCATCAATGAAAGTAACATAATACTGGGATCCTCCATGAGAAGCTACTTGGGCTAGTCCCCACACATCTGAGTGTACAAGCTCCAATTTATGCTCCTTCTTAGTTGCCCCAACTTTGAGAAATGTCACTCTCTTTTTCTTTCCAAAGAAACAATGCTCACAAGAAATCAAGATCTAAATATTTCAAATTTGATAACTTACCCTTAGCCTTTAAGATCTGCATTCCTTTTTGACTCATATGGCCCAACCGATTATGCCACATGCATGCATCTGAATCTGAAGTAGATAACACAGAAAAAGAATCAATAACACAGGTAGATAAATATAACGTTCCTACCTTCTTGCCTCTTGCCACAACAAAAACACTCTTGATGACTTTCCAAGAGTCTGCATGTGAATGTAACCATGCAACCCAACTTCACCTAGTTGCCCTGCAAAAATAAGATTCCTCTTGAGGCTTGGCACATGCCTCACATATTTCAATACCCATGTATTTCCATTCTGCAATTTTAGATGAACTTCCCCTTTACCAGTAATACTGCAAGGTTCATCATCACCCAAATAAACATGCCCAAAATTGCCCTGGACATAATTTCTGAAATAACCCTTATTAGGGGTTATATGGAAAGAAACTTCTGAATCTAAAACCCATGATTCTATTCTATTATCCAAGAAAGAGTAAGAGCGTCTTGCATTACCTCTGTTGCAATATTTGCCTCCATATTTGACTCTTTACCTTTGTCTGGGTGTTGGTTCTCTTTATCCTTTGACAAACAATATTTCTTTGCATGTCCTTTCTTTCCACATTTCAACAAGTAATTCCCTTACCTCTGGATTTAGATCTGTCCATCCCTTGACTTTGATTTCCCATTATTCTTACTCTTGGATCTCTCCTTCTGCCTGTCTCTGCTTTCTACATTCAAATCATTCTCAGATGATGATTCCTCTGTACTTTTCCTGCGAATTTCTTCATTCAAGATTATACTAACCACATCATCAAACTTCAAAATATTATTAGTAGATGATGTATTACTAACAACCATTACCAAGTTATCCCAACTATTAGGCAAAGAACATAAGAATAAGAGTGATTTTCACTTCATCATCAAATGAAATATCAACCAATTTTAACTAATTTACAATAGATCGGAAATCATTCAAATGACTAGATGTAGATTCACCTTCATGCATCTTAGAACTAAATAGTTTTCTTCATCAAATAAACTTTATTTGAAGAACTAGGTTTTTCATATAAATTAGCAAAAGATTTCATTAACTGTAATTCTACCGTAGAAAGTCGCTTCTGTAATATTAGAAGGCACAGATGCTGCTTTCAGGCTCAATCTTATAGATCCCAAAGCCTTTCTGTCAATAATATTCCATTCTTGATCAGTTCATCTTCTGTAGGTCTAGGACTTTTTATCCAATGGTAAGTACAAATCTCTTTGATACAAGATAATCCTCAATCTGCATCTTCCATAATTGATAATTTTGGCTGTCAAACTTCTCTACCTTGCATTTGTTTTCTTCTGCCATTGCTGTAGCTCCCACTCAATCAAAAAATTCTCTGTGAGTAAATCTGTCAACACATAAAACTCTCAAACAAAGCTTTGATACCAGTTGTTGGGGTTAGCACAAAGTTGTACAGATAATATATCAGATCTAAGCATACATGCAATAAAAATGGATATTCTACCAGAAGAAATATACAAAACAAGAGATATAAATCAACACCAGATTTAACGTGGTTTCAACACAGTGTGGGCTACGTCCACCAAGAAACAAGCAGCAATCTATTATCCAAAAATTTCACCTAAGATATACCATGAAAATTTACAATCTTCTACACTTCTCACGCATGACTTACAGTATTTTAGTTTCCTCTAGCTTTTTGATCTAGCCTCACCAAGAATTCTATCTCACATAATTATCTTGTCGGGCAATAGGATGATCAATGTACTCTCAGTTCTAAACCCTAGCTTTTTATGCTTATAAATAGTTATGTAAGACTTAGGGAAGCACTTAGCCATGTAATTATAGATCACATTAAATATGTTTTAGGGTGCTAAAAATTAGTATCTCAATCCTGAAGAGTTAAACGTAAAACACTTGCCATCACAGGTAACCTGATGCCGACGTCTATCCCTAACCGATGAAAACTTCCTACTTGTCTTGACTCCATAGATGGTCATATGTTGAGGACAACACGGTCACTTGATAGGGGGGATGGTGGTTGCTGTGCCATCTAGCCTATAGGGGTCTGTTGAGATATGTGTGGCCGATTCAATTGTGTGAATAACCTTTGACTTAGTCATTTGATAACTTTTTATCTAAAAATGTTAGTAGCAATAGTTGACCTAATTTGATTGAATAGAGTCCCCATAAAAGATGGGTAGTTTTGACTAATGGATCATCACATTGGATGAATTTTTCTTCTTATTGTAAGTATTGCAGATGTTGCCCCCCTTGAACTGGCTCAGTAATTGATTCCAATATTACGCTCTTCATTGGACTTATATTGCTAACCAAATCTGCTCTAATTTGAAGCTAATTCAATTTGTGAGTGGTTGTTGCTATTCATCTTCCTACCATCCTGTTGAATTGGCGATCTATTACTGTGAATTTGCTTTTGCGATACAAGAATTTAATTGCAAGTAGACTTGTTTCTAGATAACTGATCCAATTGGCTAATTGCAAAACATGTCACAGTATGTACTAGAATTCATGTTTATGTATTTGTCTCTTATTATTTGATCCAATGGATGTGATAGTCTCTTCAGGAAGATTCTCCTAGCTAACTTAATACACCAAGCTTAGTTGAAAAGTCTGATTATATGCCATGTCAAAGTCTCCTTGTCAAGACATGGCCTTTACAACTGGGTTTAGCAATCTCGCTCCAAGAAATAATAGGATACCTTAATTTTGACTAATTCAAGGCTTTGCCATAAGGAAATTTTATTGGATCAAATGAGATATTTGCTTCAACTTTGTTGGGCATTGTGGCTATGTTGTTGTCATTGATGTCAAGTCACCTTGATGTCAAAGGGAGTCAAGGTTTTCATTGAGTCAGTATGAGGTATCATGTTGAGTTGCATTGTTGTAGAGGCATGACAACTAGGTGAGAATTGCATGTTCATCCTGGTGTATGGCACAAACAAGTAGGTGTTGAAGTATGAGCTCCAAAGATTTGCAACTCTTAGAGACTTCCAGGAGGTCTAGCATGGCATGTGATTCTTTTTGTCAAGGGTGTTAATAGGTTTGCTTTGATGGATAAACATTGTCAGGTTCCTCATGTAGTCATGTGGCAATAACAAGCCATGATCTAGGTCTCTTCTTCTTGATCCTATGGTAAGCAAAATTAGATGATAGCGTATGCTCTTGAAGAAGAAAAGGTCGGTATCCAAGCATGTGGATGTGTGTTATGATGTTGCCTTAACAGGTGTTGGAGGTGTCCAAGGTCAGATTTCAGATGTATAATGCTTAGTTCAAGCTCTTATTGAAGCAAGAACATTGTTGAAGACAAGGTATGTAGGCATGGACGAGTCATGGTGTTTGGAGAGTTTCAGATGTTAGCAGGCATGGATGAGCATTGGACTTTTCACTCAAACAGGTTATGATTTGTAACTGTCAAGTTTCAAGTCCAGGGGATGAAGATTTTTGAAGATTTATCGATTTTTTGCCAGAACTAGGTTTTCAAAGGTGTGCCTCCTGTGCCAAAGTTGAATTTCAGATGCTCGTTGGGGGTGGTTGAGTAGGTCATTTATGAAGATTTTCCAAGAAGAATGAGGTTGTTTGATCATCACGTTATTATGAACAATTGTTAAGAAGGTAAACTGCTTTTTAACCCTCTTGAAACCCTAGCGAATGGAGTGACTTGGAGGAAATTCTAGTATATTGGACCCATAATTGATTCCTATGGAAAACATGATGATTGGAGGTTGTATATGGACTCCTCCAGCTTTCTCTAGTGTTGATTATAGGTCTTAATGGTTGTATGTGGGCCCCACCCAAAAGGGCAAGTTTCTGGAAAGTCTCAGTTTGTGCAAAAGTTTCTCATTGAACCTAATAACATAAATCACCATTTATTGAAGCATGGGAGTTGTACTACATGTCCAAAATGATTTCAGGTCATGGTTGTGCCTTTAAAATGCAAAGTCTGCCATTATTTATGAGGATTGATTTTTAGGCAGTTTCAAAAGCGCATAGCTACCTAAGTCTCGGGGACAAGGGGATCTTGCATTTCCGGGACGACAATAAAATTTCACAAATTCTTGGGAACGGCAGGGGACACTTATTAACGGTGGCCAATAACATATAAAAATTAATATTTGAATGTTTTATTTGTATTCGATGAAATTTAGGGATTTAAACTGTGTTTAATGTATTTTAGGTACCTTTCAAGATCATAATTTAGTGTTCTTCATAAAAACAACATTTTAAAAGTAACAACATCAGAAAACTTTTGAAAGATTTAAAAAAAAATAGGGGATGTCCACTCTAAGTCCCTCCAAGTACCCAAAATGTTTGGGACGTCACCAAAATCTAGGGGACGTGTCTCCGCGTAAAACTGTTTTAAGCAGTTTGGGGAAAAAACGGTTTTGGAGGTGCTACAGGTGGTTTCATGACTAGGTATTTAAATTCGTCATTGATTACGACTCTAAGAGCTTTCCAATGATATATCACACTTGAGTGGGATTTGCTAAGATATGAGCAAGTTATGACCTATTCTTTGAAGGTCAATTTTGAGGGTGCTTGGCTAAGCATGGTCTATGAGGGTTTCATGGTGTGATGATTGTTCTGAGTGGTTTTCATGATTGTTGGAGATTCTTGAGAACTTGGACAACATGTCTAAGTGTGTGGCATGCCTTGGTGAAGTTGTTTATGGTCTTGCACACTCAGATATACTAAGGAGGCTTCTATGAAAAGTTCAAAAACAGGACTTGTTTATACTAAGCCTTTTTCTACAAATCCTTATACTCATGTTGAGTGGTTTAGACCTAACATATCACTTTGAATGATTTATACTAAGAAACATTGCTAAATGCGATTAAGTGTTTTGTACTATATGAAGATTATGAAATCCAGGTAAATCAGGAAAATGATATTCATGTACTACTTCTAAGCATGATTTGAAGACTACATTAAAACTAATTGAGTATAGTGGAATAAATCTAGTCTAAGTGCGACCTTATGAGGCTTCCATTTATAAATTTATGAAGGACTTGTGACCTTTTACAGGGCAATAAGCCCCACTGTTATTGTTCCACATGACTATCCACAATATAACTTAGATGGCGAGTTTACATAGTGTAAATCAATAGAGAGGTCTAATTTGAGCAAAGGACTCATAAAAAGATACTTTTAGTGCAAGCTGTCTTTATGATCAGAACTCAGAGTTGAAAAATAAATCACATGGTCGATCCTGCATTCAGGTGGATGGTTCCATTGGTCATATGCACACTCCCCCTCATGGGAACTTGTAAACTCACATGAAAGACCAAAGTATGGTACACAAAACTTGCAGAACTGGTGCTTGACTAAAGACTCATAATGACTGTCGTAAATATGTCATACAACTTTGATTTTGAATAATACAAGTAGACTTTAATCTAAAGCTACCGACTTAATACCTTTCTCATATTAAAATGTTCATATGTAATCTCTATGCAGTCCTTAGTTCTTTGGTGTATGCAAAGATTCAATAGTCTAGGGAATAATGCAACATATGTCTAATGTATGATTGAATGAGTCGTACTGGATCTTGAAACTTTGAATGAATGATGAATTCCTTTAGCAATAAAGTAATTTGAAGCCCAACATGATTAACCCTCTTTTATTGCTATCCATTGCACTTCTAACCCAGGTCTCTGTGATAGAAGTTATAGTCCTGCTATCACCATATGCATGGCTTTTAGGACTCGCTTGGTTAAGTTGAGTTCATGTGGAAATGGAGTGGTCAAACCCTAATTTGTTCATCATTTCTTACCATTTTGAGCTCGTTGTGAAGTGGAAACTCTTCTGAAATTTTAGGGCCACCAAATTGATGCCAATTATTTGATTGGTATGGTTTTATAGAAAACCAAGCTTAATTGCCCGAATGAGTGGTTTGCCATTATGAAACCTAAGGTTTCTGTCTTATTCACAAATTCATGGGTAGCTATCTCAAGTTGTAAAAGTATCAAATAGTGTTTCCATTCTTCAGTTCTCTTTGTGATGACCTAAGTCACCGCATTCGCCGAACATCATCCATTAAATCCGAAAATCGCTAAATCTGCACTTGCTAGGAAATAAGTGTTGAGATTCACCATTTTATTCGTTAGAGTCCCATGGCGAAACATTGAAGATTTTTTGTGAAGTCGTAAAGCTTTATAAATATTGCAAGTTCGTAAAAAATCTATATAAATTCTTCATTAACATGTTTAGAAAGGTTTTTAAATAAACTTGTGGTACTCATCATTTTTTATTCACTGTCTATTCTTGACTTTTTGTTGTGACGAAGGATTTGCAGAGTCTTGTAAGTAACCCCAAATCGACCTACTGTGATGGCGTGAAGGAGTTTACCTATCATGTCTCGGTGTGAAGGATTTAATGTTCGATAGGAATTAGATTTCTTAGGTGATGTTCACCTTGATCTTGTTAGGTTCTATATACGTAAATAACTGGCATAAACCCATGAATGGGTCTGTGTCTTGATGAATATTCATGCTTTGTCCATTTTTCATGGGGTTATCTACCCTTAATAAATTCATGGAAACCTAAAGTAATTTAGGATTTCTAATCACCCAAATTGGGTTTATATTGCTTTCCTACTATTTGATGGAGTGTTGGTTAGTTTCTATAACTCAACATTATAAAATCTCTATTAATTTTACTAGGTTCCACTATGTAATTTTTTTGAATATTTAATTTGGAATTATATTTATTTCAGTTGAATTTAATCACGAATTTTATTGCCGATTTTTTTAATAGAGAATTATTAACGAATTTTATCCTCGGGGAATTCAAACATGAATTCGAATGCGGCAACATAGGTGCTGACTAGTTGATACAATGCCTTTAGGAAAGACTGAGCAAGGCTTTCAAATACTTGACTTCTCAAATGATCATGGAAGAAAGGAGTTGGTTGGCAACAAATTGGAAGTTGGTATATGATGGGCCTGTTTTGTATGGCCAGAGTGAGTTGAATAGCATTTGCATCAATGAGCATGCGGTTGAAACCTTTACACAGTGATAAGGAGGTATGGTGACAAAGAAGTTAACTCAGGATTTGTTAGTGCTGACTAGTTGACACAATGCCTTTGGGAAAGACTAAGCAAGGCTCTCAAATACTTGACTTCTGGAATAATCACGGAAAAGAGGAGTTGGTTGTCAACAAATTGGAAGTTGGTATGATGGCCCTGGCCTGTTTTGCGCGACCAGAGTGAGTTGAATAGCATTTGCATCAATGAGCATGCGGTGGAAACCTCTACACAATAATAAGGAGGTATGGTGACAAAGGGTTGCCTTGACAGAAGAGGATTTTTTGCCTGCCATAACATTTATTGCCACATTGAAGGTTGGTGTGGTAACAAAATTTATTTTTAACATTGGACCAACTTTCCAAAAGTCTTGATAGTACTAAATTAAATACTTTGGCTGCAAGGTCAAAGGATTTTGACTTATTAAGTTTACCAAGATACCTGAACAAGCTTGATGTTGCAAGGAGTGAATGATTTCATGTACAACAATGATATTATCTTTGATTTGGTGGTTCATGATGAAAGGAGATTGCACAGGGACAATGATCCAAGTGCAGGTTGTTGAAATCGGTTATGATTTTTAAGATGATCATGTAAGCCATGTTGTAGAGTGATATAGGCATGAAGCCTTCCAAAGTATCTGCACCTGCCTTTTTGGGGATGAGGACCAATGAGATGATATTGGGAGACCTTAACATTTTCTTGTTTCTTTAGTACTCTACAACCTATAAATGATCTTTACTGAATGACTAGCTTTTGTCATGCAAGAAAGAAAACACAACCTATTTTAGCGATTGGTCCGAGATAAGAGTCTAAGACTATTTAGTATGACATTCTCACTTCTGTGATCAGTGAGGGGATTAAAGAATGGACTCAAGTTTGGGAAACTAGCCCGTCTCCAACAGATTCAGCTAACAACTAGTGAAATTAGAGGGCGACTCCATGAACAATGTCATCCAGACTATCTAAGACATTGCCATCTGGTAGCCTAAGACTCGAGATGGAGTTGATGTGTTGGTGATTAAGAACTGACTGATGGTAAAACCTAGTGTTGTCATCTTCTTCCTTGACCATATTACTTAGGACATTTGGTGCCAAAAAGACTCCTTATGAAGAGATGAAACGATTGTTATTAGTCATCCTTTTGCAGAAAGGCTAGTCCTTAATTTTGAGCCCGCAACTAGTCCAATTGAGATTTAGTTTCACTGAGTTGGAGAAATATTTGCTAAATTTAAAGAGGTTCCTATCTTCGTTTTTTAATTAAAGCTGCAGTTTTCCTACAAAATTTACATGGTGGAACCATTAGATGGCAGACATTCCTGTTGCCATTCTTTGATTCTGGAGCAGAATATGGGGTGCTGTAACTTGTAACATCATATTCTCAAACTTGAAAGAGGCTTATATGAAATTTCAAATGAGCTGAACCAACTAGTGATCAAAGAGGGTGGAATTAGAGATGAGCTGAATTTGCCTAAGAACGTTCCTCCATTTGTCTGAGATAAAAAACCTAGCAAGTGTTTCAGCAGTTTAGACAAAGTGCAGTGCCCATTGCCAAACTCAACATCTAAAATACTGTGAGAACCAATGGATATATGTAAGGTGCCAGTATGTAACATGCCAGACTGGCAAGAGTTGAAGTGGAGATCACCATTCTTCTCCTCAGCTGACTTGATTACGTTATAAACACATCTGAGAATGAAAATTTGCTTATACAAAATTTTCTCTTACAATTTTTCATAAGGCGGGATATAAATAGACATAAATAGAAAGACTAAGTTGAACTATGACATTTGAGAACATTGGATGTGATTCTGCTGGAATCCACAAACAAAGCCACTTCCAGATCCGCTTGTAGCTCTCATACATACACAGATTTTAGCGTCCTTTTTGTGTCTCTCGCCGGAATAATAGATCTGAATGGGAGGCTTGTGCAAAGTTTCTCAAGTATCGGCATTCGATTAATGCATCTTTGCCTCAAATATTCCATGAAAAAACTTCCACGCTAACAAAGGAATCAAATGCTCCACTGATTGATCAAGGGACATATCACCTTGAATGGAATGTGCAGAAGCCTGAAGCATCACTAAGGATTCAGAGTTGTCAAAAGCAGGGATGGAAGAGACCTTCTCAGAGACGAGAGCCTTTTTTCTCTGTTTTTTGGTTGCGGTTTGAGAACTAGAGAGGCAGGATACCCAGATGCTTAGGCGTGCTTTTAGAGTGATGGATAGGAGAGTTTTGGTGTGTTGGTAGGACTGGGTCATGGTTGTGCACTGCTATGACACACACACACACACATACACACAGACACAGACACAGACACAGACACACACACACGGACACGGACACGGATCCATTAATCATGGGAGGCTATTAGGCACCTTAGGGGCAAGGATATAGTGGATTCCATCAGTGTCTCACATAATAAAGGGGTGAAACTCAGTATCAGAGTAATACCTAGAGATGGCATTGTGCCAAGATAATTGGATCCTTATCAAACCCATGGGAAGATAAACTGGTGATCAGGGAAAACGAATTTGACGATATAATGAATGCATGAATTGTATATACAAATTATTTCTTTAATATATTTTATTAATTTGATTTTATCTATCTATCTATCTATCTATCTATATCCATGGATTCATTACTCATAGGAGGCTCTTAGGCCCCTTAGAGGCAGGCGAAGGGTATAGTGGATTCCATCAGTGTCTCACATTTATAAAGGGGTGAAACTCAATATCAGAGTAATACCTAGAGACGGCATTGTGCCAAGATAATTGGATCCTTAGCAAACCCATGGGAAGATAAATTGGTGATCGGGGAAAACAAATTTGACGATATAATGAATGCATGATTGTATTTACAAATTATTGCTTTAATATGTATTTTTAATTTGATTTGTCTGGGTGATGGAGATGAAGTTGTTTCGAGTCCCAAATGAGTGAAGCCTCTGGCAAATGACTCTTCAGGGGATATTCATATATTAGGCATGGTTTGGTGTTTGTCTCCACACGTACCTGATCTTATGTGTTCTGCCTACCGACTTGCATTGAATGCATGTGTAGGTATTGTAGTCGTTGGCTTTGCATCATGTTGTTGGATGCAGGTATGTGTTTGATAATCCTTAATAAAACAAGGCAATTACAAGACAACATGATGGGAAAAAACGATGATTAATGAAGTTTCATAAACAGTTTGATTATATTTAAAGATTATTTTTTTCTGTGGAGAAGCTCATGTTTTATCAAAAAAGCTATGAAGGACAATCGATACCCTGTATAGCACATCTCAACGTCAAGGAAACCTATAGAAATAATAATAAAATCTCTAAGTGGAAAAAAATAAAAATAACATTATTAAGTTTTTAGCTGAACACGATGCTTCACAAAGGAGCAGACTGGAAAATATTAAATTAGCAGCCTCTTCAGACCAGAGGCCATCCCAAAAATGATGGGAGAAAATATCTATGGAATTTATTCAGGACTACATATGCCAGAACAGAATAACTAAATAGAAGAGCACTTGACAATACATAGTGACTTAAAAGATATAATATGTTTTCATGACAAACATATATTGATTGCATGGCTGCCTGACTTCTATGAATAGGAGCGGGATGGAGCCATGGTCTTTGCAGATCATCTTGGACATATTTCACCCAATATCAGAGTAATACCTAGAGACGGCATTGTGCTTAAGATAATTGAATCGTTATCAATCCCATGGGAAGATAAATTGGTGATTGGGGAAAACAAATTTGACGATATAATGAATGCATGAATTGTATTTCCAAATTATTGCTTTAATATATATTTTTTATTTGATTTGGCTGGGTGATGGAGACGAAGTTGCTTTGAGTCCCAAATGAGTGAAGCCTCTGGCAAATGACTCTCCAGGGATATTCATCTATCAGACATGGTTTGGTGTTTGTCTCCACATGTACCTGATCTTATTTGTTCTGCCTACTGACTTGCATTGATTGCATGTGTAGGTATTGTAGTTGCTGGCTTTGCATCATGTTGTTGGATGCAGGTATGTGTTTGATAATCCTTAATAAAACAAGGCAATTACAAGACAACATGATGGGAAAAAAAATGATGATTAATGAAGTTTCATAAACAGTTTGATTATATTTAAAGATTATTTTTTTGTATTTAGAAGCTCGGGTTTTTTATCAAAAAAGCTATGGAGGACAATCGATACCCTATATAGCACATCTCAATGTCAAGGAAACCTATAGAAATAATAATAAAATCTCTAAGTGGAAAAAATTAAAAACAACATTATTAAGTTTTTAGCTGAACACGATGCTTCACAAAGGAACAGACCGGAAAATATTAAATTAACAGCCTCTTCAGACTAGAGGCCATCCTAAAAATGATGGGAGAAAATATCTATGGAATTCATTCAGGACTAGATATGTCAGAACACCCCAGCAGAATCAGATGCACACACGTACCAGAGAGCAGTCCAGCTCCATTCGTCCGCCTGGCCATTGCGTCATTCTTAGAGCTCAACAAGGAAGGAGGCTTTCACCCCCTTCGTCGGGTTGTCAGTCCATCAGGAGCTTCTTTTCGTCGGTCTCTAATGTTAGGAGGGGTGTGGCTACCGTTCGTGATTAGACCATTGGTCCTTGTTTGCCCCCCCTTCATTCCCTCCTTTACTTCCCTCGTTTTTCTCCCCCACTTGCTCCATTGCCCCTGCCTGTGGGGGTTTTTGGCTTCGGGTTTCCTTTCTGTTGTCTTTTCTCTTCTTTTCTGTTCTTGGGAACTCGTTTTGAGTTGTCCCCGCTCGCACTTTGTATATTGTTTGGGCTGCAATCCCATTGAACTACTTTTGTGGTCATTCGTTGGACATTAATATATTTATCTTATCTAGAAAGACGAAGTCATGCATAGAAAAGGCCTCTTCTGGGTAGGTCGCATTTTTGGGAAAAGAAGGTTTTAAGCTACAATGGGATTTTTGGTGGCAGCAGGCAGTTGGGAATTTTGTACCTGCCTAGCAGGGTACTTTTTCCCATGGGGGCAAAGCCACTTAAGTCATGATGAGATTATTAGAGGTAGCAGGCAAGTGGGAATTTCTTACCTGCCTTGCAGGATGAAAATTCTCATTGTGAAATAAAAGAAAAACACTTAAGGCATTGATGGGAATTTCTTACCTGCCTTGCAAGGTAAAAAATCTCATTATGAAAGTCAAACAGCTTAAGTGGATCATGGGATTTTTGGAGCTGCGGTGCAGGGTGAATAATCCCATTAGAAATTGACTTTTAAAAATAGAATTCACCCTTGCCAAAAAGTGCGACCCACCTTAGGTGGATAATAATGCATTTAATAATATTTATTAATGTTTATTCACCCAATTTTGGTGCCCAAGCATGAAGAAAAGTCAACGCATGATGAAAGGATAAAGAAGATTGGAAATAGAATTCTAAAATTAAATAAATTTAATTTATTTAATGCAGCCCCCTCTCATGCAAAAAAGTGCGACCCATATTGAGGAGAGAATACTTTTTAAAGTATTAATTAATAGAATTAATTCCTATTTTTGGTGCATGAGGTCAAAGCACACTGTGAAATCAAAGTGTATTGGAAGTAGAAAGCTAAAATTAAATAAATTTAATTTATTTAATGGCAGCCATGAGCATGCACAAAATAGGCGCCCAAATTGAAGAGAAAAAGCATGATAATTTATTAATTAATTGCCAAGAATAGGAGGGGCAATAATTAATTATAGAATGATGAAAGTTATATAAGTATGGGCTGCCATAAGGATGAATTAATTAATACTTTAGCAAAGAAGTGCAGTGTAGGCAATTTTGACGCCCAATTAAGGAGGAATTTTGTTCAGAAGAACGTGTTTTTTACTGCCAGAAAACTTCAAAAGTTTGGCGCCTAGGTTTGAAGGAGCTTGATTTGTGTCTGATTAATTGTCTGCATAGTGGTACAGGTGCTCAGGTGAAGTTGACAATATTCATGCATGCTTTGCATGCAAACAAAACCTCAAATTTTGGGGCAGCAGGCATGATATATGCAGATTTTTATAATTAAAATCAACTGTTTATGTTCCGGTTGCCATTTTTGTCTGAATTAATTGCAGGTATTCATTACAGGTGCTTATATAAGAGAAAGGGAGCTTAAATCAATGTCCAATACATTGACCATATCCTCCGAATCTGAAAAAATTTCCATATCTGCACCGATTGTAAAGAATTTTGGCCGAATAAAAAGAAAAAGAGTTGCTCAGACAAAGATTGCTCTGGCCATGGTGAAGCATGATGAAAGAAAAGGATCAGCAGAATTATGCATAGCTTCTAGATTCAGATCCAGATCCAGATACAGATCAAGATCCAGATCCAGAATCATGCATAGCTTCCAGATTCAAATTCAGATCCAGATCCATAATTGCAAAGGCTTCATCCTCTTGTTTCGAATGCAACCCGTGAAAAAGTCAGTGCGTGGAAAATTCCTTCCAGGACCTTGTGCATGTTCTCCCAATCTTCCAGTTGAAGCCTTCATTGAATTTGCATTCACCCAGAGTGCTTTCCAGAATTTTTAATTGCTCATATGCAATTAAAAATAAAAATGATGAGTTATTTACGGCAAACATTGCACTGATGCATGTACTGGAGAAGAACTACAAAAGCTTCAAGGATAAGAAGGAAGACAAGTCAAAGGCAATACCCACAAGCAAATCACAGTCACTTGCTTCCAGATCCAGCCGCTTCCAGATCCAGTTGCTTCTAGATCCAGTTTGGTGAGAATCAAAGGCAAAAGAAACTGCATGCAGAATATGAAAAAGAGCAAGACTGCAGCTTTCCTCTTTCTTCTTCTTTCTCTTATTTTCTTCGACAAAGTAATTGAGCGATCAATTAAATTATAAAACTTAAGTGATTGGTTTAAAAGCCATTACTTGAAGAAGTCAACTACTTGGAAATAGGTGGCAGACATGCAAAATAGAAGGTTCTATCTTCAGTTACAAATCATGCATGTCATGCAAAGAGGAATTCCAAGAGAGAGATTGTCAGTTGTTTCCTTTCCGACTTCCACATGTGTCATTTCAACTAAAAGCTTCCTATTTGTAATTCCCCTCTACATGCTATAAGTAGAGGAAGAACCTTCGGGTTAAGGATCGGAATTTGTAAGCAGCATTCATGTGTTCCAGACTTTGTGCTGAAGCCCCTGATAGCTATTTGAAGCAACGGAATAGAAAAGGAGCAGATTTCCAGAGAACTTTGTGTCACAATGCATTTTGTTTCTAGCTTATTGTCTTAGATTTATTTATAAACTGTGTTATCTTAGATCTAGATTTGAAAGTTGTCTTTGCTTAAAATTATGAGTGTTAATATTTATTGGTCTTGTCTATGTGCATGCAATCAACTCTGTAATCTATTGATTGGGTTGCACGTCTTCCCTCTTTTTTTCCTATGTTTTATTATTTTCTTCTTTACATATTTCCTTTCTTTAAACAGCTACTTACTTGCTGCAAAACTATACAACTATGGTTCATGAGCTGCATGGTTAAAGTAAAACCCCTAAATAGATACTAGCATACTTTATTGACAAATCTTACACGGGAGCCTCACCAGTAAATGAGGGAGATTTATCTCATGACTGCCTAGGTTTTCAACTATGCAGGAAATCTAGCCAACAATAATATTTTATGTTGGACCCGACCAATTCTTCATTTTGGGACAACTTAATAATATTATTATTTAAATAAAAGGTATTTTTAAATACTAAAGTAGAAAAAAGACCCTTAGCCTATTTTTAGTCGGCTAAGAGGGAGAGGCCGTCCCTTTCTAAGAGGGAAAAACAAATGTTAAAAGAGAAATAAAGAGGCCTATGTGGAGCGCTCCACAGAGAAAGGAAAGAAAAGGTTATAAAAGCAAATGTTGGGGCTCATTATAATCATCTTGTGAATTATATACTTCTCTTTTGGAAATTGGAGCATTGAGCTCTCATTTTCACCCTTTGAGGACGAAACCCCTCATTGGATCCTATTGGGGACGAAAACCCTCTATAGTCACAACACTTGGGAACAAAAACCATCATTTGTTGCATTGGTGACTTCATCCGGGAGTCACATTGGAGCTTCAAAATTCAAAATTTTAAAACAAAAAGAATTTCCATCAATGCTAAGGCACACATTCTAGCTAGGGCACGCTTTTTGGGGGCTGCCACATTCATTTCGATTTTGATCTACCCATTTGGGGATTTCATAATCACTTTTCAGTGGGTTTTCATGATTGGAAAAATCTGATTCTAATTTAATTGGATAGTTGATTTGTGGTCAATTTGAGCTATCATTTGCATTTTATCTCCTAGTATTTATGGAGATATGGAATTTTGAAGTTTCAGCTCTTTTTGAGCAATAATTAATCGCGGTAGTCTGTAATTTATTATTGAAGTCTTTATTTTGCATGAATTCATCAAGTGTTTCATGTTGTTAATGTATTTTTGAAGATTTATGTGTGGGAAAGGCTAAAGCCGAAAATCTAAATTCTACTTAGGTCGCTTAGGGTTTTCTGGACCTAAAACATCTAGAAGAGGGACAGAAGCCTCGTAATTATATTGATGTTCAATAAAATCAAATACAATAGAAATGGTTGCAATATTTATAGATATTGCACAGCCATATGTTGACAAACATTTATAGTTGCAACCTCTGTTTTAAAAATCACGATTAATCGGAAGCTATTCGTGATTAATCATTTTTTGCAGGTAAAACGATTAAAAGTTCCAAAAATCGCGATTCTTGACAGCGATTTTTGGTGATACAAAACCCTCAAAAATCGTCGCTAAACTCGTGGAAAATCATCGTTGAAAACGTGGCTTCTGTTTTAATGTGAAAAATGACCAAAACGATTTGTTTTTTCTCTTATTTTCTTCTGTTCAAATCGTTTTTTGCTTCTACGACTTGTATTTCGTCCATTTCAAGTCACGTAGGAGGGCATTCGACTTGCTTTCGAGGGCACTTTTCCATTGCTAGGGTTTCCTGCTATTTCGTGGCCAATTCGTGGCCATTTCGTGCCCTAGCAAGGAAGTATTAGAATCACAGACTTGTGGTAATTTTTTTCCCCTATTTTTAAGATTTTCAATATTATAATATATATTACTGTTACAATACCCAGACTTTACAATTTTAACTATTTAGTTAATAACTTATACTATATACGACTTAAAAAAACCAAAACTTTACATAAGCTTCACTAAATAGTTGGTAACTTATAATATATACGACTTTACAAGACCCAGACTTTACATAAGCTTCACTAAACAGTTAATAACTTAATAGTATTTATTTAATATATTATTTCTTTTTTGTTGCTTTGTATATATTTAATATATTACAGTCTTTGTATATATTTAATTAATAGTTAACTCTCTGTGTTATATAAAATAACAATTATATTGTATTTTATATGTTATTCAATTTCATACAATTTATAACGTGACTGTGAGCAATAGCATACATTGTTTTTACATATAATTTTAGTATATTTATGAATTTAAATATTTTTAAAAGTAGCGATAAAGTTGTCGATTAATGCCAATAAATTGCCGATTCCCAATTTCTGAGTCAAAATTTGCCCTGCCGATTACGATTTTTTGAACTATGGTTGCAGCTATGCAACAATAACCCTGATTACAGTAGCTTCCAAAATACATCCGGGTTGCACAAATAATGTAATACAAACAAATATATTTGTTACAACTATGTAACAAATTGTCCTACGTGAATATAATAAAACAATATAAATGGTTATGCACTCATAACCATATAATAATAATATCAAACTACCTAGTTACCACAGTAAATGCTAAATTAACCTAGGTAAACTATGTTTTACCTAACATTCCCCCCCTTAATTTTGCATTGCCTCAAGGGATGAGGAGAGGAAATCTCTGAACAACTCGAACTTGTCATGTGCAAGTGACTTTGTGAAGATATTTGTTCGTTGTTCAGTTGTTGGGCAAAACTGAAGCTATATGTTGTGTTTTAACACATGCTCGCGTATGAAATGAACTTGTACCTCAATGTGCTTTGTTCTCTCGTGAAAAACTAGATTGCAAACAAGTTTTAAAACACCTTCATTGTCTACATACATGGCGGTAGGTTTTTCCTGTGGCACTCCAAGTCCTTCCAGTATGCGACGTATCTATATCGCTTCACAGACAACTTCACCTGTAGCACAGTATTCGGCCTCTAGAGAAGAGCGAGAAACAAAGTTTTGTTTCTTGCTTTCCCATGATATCAGTCCAGATCCCAAAAAGAATACAAATCCAGAAGTGGATTTCCTGTCATCAATGTTACCTGCATGATCTGAATCCGAATATCCAGTCAAGAAGAATTGATTATCCTTCTTGTACTCTAGAACAAGATCCATTATACCCTTGAGATATCTCAAGATCCGCCTTGCTGCCTTCCGATGACAAACTCTAGGTTCCTGCATAAACTTGGAAAGATAGCTTACTACAAAGCTGATATATGGTCTAGTATATGTTACGTAAATGAGACTCCCAATCAACTGTCGATAGAGAGTTTCATTTACCACAGGAGATGGATCTGAACGAGATAACTGCAGTCTCATCTTCATAGGTGTAGCAATAGGTGTGCAATCCATCATCCTGAATTTCTTGAGCATTGTCTTGGTATACTTCAACTGAGAAACAAAGATGTGATTCTCTTTTTGCCATACTTCCAATCCAAGACAGTAGTGCATGAGCCTAAGATCTATCATGTCGAACGATCGATTAAGATCTTTCTTCGTTACATCGATCATCTTCACTAAACTGCCAATGATGACTAGATCGTCGACATAACAATCACAATCTCCTCCCTTGAATTATGAAGTAGAGATTGGGATCATATGGATTTCTAACGAATGCATGTTGAACGAGATGCTCATCAATTTTGATGTACCAAGCCCGGGATGCCTGTTTAAGGCCATACAGAGATTTTCTGAGTTTGCATACCTTTGTTTCTTCACCAAGTACAACATAACCCTCGGGTTGAGTCATGTAGACTCGAGGGTTGAGTCATGTAGACTTCTTCCTGTAGATCTCCATTCAAAAAGGCACTTTTCACATCCATCTGATGGACTTTCCAACCAAACTATGCAGCTAGAGAAAAGATCATCCTGATCATTTTGATCTTAGCTGTGGGAGCAAATGTCTCCTCATAGTCTATGCCTTCTTTTTATGCATACCCCTTTGCTACCAGTCTTGCTTTATACTTGTCTATGGTCCCATCTGCTTTGTACTTTGTTTTGAATATCCATCTACAACCAATGGGTTTCTTCCCTGGTGGAAGATCGACAAGCTGCCAAGTGTTGTTTTTCATCACTGACTGATACTTAGCATCCATGGCATCTTTCCAAGCTTTCGACTGTAGGGCTTCCTAGACAGTAGACGATTCAATAGATTCAACAACTCTACTCATCAAAAAGTTTACTTCTTCTCGTGCTTTACTACGAGTCTATGGTTCAATGGTGGATGTATCCGGTGGAACATCCAGTTTTGCATCTCGTATCATGTTAGTATACCACTTGGGCATACGATGTATTGTTCCCATGGGTTGTGGTCCTATCTGATCATCAACATCATCACTATCATCATCAGCGGGAACATCAGCTTTTGTTTTCACAACAGGTGAAATATCTACATCAGGTGAGTCTAGAGGAGTCTCAACTTCCTTCTTCTCAAAGAACTCAACATCTCTGTTGGTGTAGACTTTTCTGGTCTTTGGATCCATCAATCTGTACCCAAGAGTCTCTTCATTGTAGCCAATGAAGATGAGTTTTGTGATTTCATATCCAACTTCTTTCTGTTCTGCTTGGGTATGTGCATGCTAGCTTTACACCCAAATACTCTGAGGTGTGCAACAGATGGCTTCCGCTTTGACCATGCTTCATGTGGCATTACTCCATTAAGAGCAACTATGGGCACTCTGTTCAACAAATAAACTGTTGTCTTTCCTACTTCTACCCAAAATGTCCTCGCTAGTCTAGAATCATCGATCATGCAACACACCATTTCCATGATAGTATGGTTTCTTCTCTCAACAACACCATTTTGTTGCGGTGTGTGGAGGAGGCATCTGTCGACAAATCTCGTGAGCTTGAAGGTAGGATTTGAACTCATTACTGGTGAATTCCCCCCTCGATCTGAGAGGAGAGATCAGATGTGTTGACCAATCTCGTTCTCTACAACCACTTTGAACTTTTTGAAATTCTCAAAAGCATCACTTTTCTTATGAAGACAAAATATCCACATTTTTCTTGAGTAGTCATCAACACAAAGCATGAAGTACTGAAATCCAAAATGACTCAGTTGCATTAGACCGCAAAGATCGATATGAACCAAATCAAGCTTACAATGAACTCGATAAGTACTCTTTTGGAATGAAGCTTTGTGTTGTTTTTCTGCTAGGAAATGAGGACACTTATTTGTATCCTTCTAGAGAGATGGACAAGCCTCTCACCATGTTGTACCGGCGAAGTGTTTTGAGATATTTGAAACTGATGTGACCAAGTCTCTGATGCCACAACTGTGCTGATGAATAATTCTTAGCCACAAGTGCTTGATCATCCCTGTGGACAAAGTCAAGCTGGAACATACGTCCCACATTGGAGGCTTTTGCAACAATTTTCAAGCCTCTTGATTTGTCTCGAATCAAACACACTTTCTTACTGGAATGACTATCAAATTCAATCTTCATATTGTGATCTAGAAGCTGACTTACTGATAACAGATTATTTGTTAACCCAGGGACATATAATACATCTGATAGTCTATAATTTTGTGAACCAAGAGGTAGAGAAATGTTCCCAATCCCCTGTATTGTGTAAGAAGAATAATCACCTAACAAAACATTATTTTTCGAAGGTGTTCCCTCATGGTAGTAAACTAGTCTCTGTGCCTGGGTCATGTGTCGAGTGGATCCCGAATCAACATACCAAACAACACTAGATGACGTGGATGGTTCACTAGAATGAGAAGTGTACAAGAAGTCCTCATTTTCTAAATGATCTTCTTGCTCAACTATATTACCTTGTTGATGGGGTTTTCTTTGCCAATTCCCCTTCTTCTACCCTTGATTATAGTGTGAATGTTCCTTATGAGATTGCTGATTTTGAGGTCTAGAATTACTTGATGAACGTTTCTTGTATGTATTCTACAAACAATCTTTCACATCATGTCCTCTGTTACAGATAGGACACTTCTTCTTTTCTTGTCCCCATGCTGATGCTGATGTTGTTTTTGGGACTTTTGAGAAGAATGAAATTTTCCTTTTCCTTTTCCTTTCTGATGAGAAGATAGTGTCTACTCCTCTTCATCATCTTTATTGTACATTGCTTCTTCTTGTTGCAGTAGATTCACTAACTTGTCAAAGCTAGTTATTGTGTCTGATCTGACAAGTTTAGTGTCATCACAAAAATGTGATATGAAGGAGGGAGTGCTCTCAGAACAATGGGAATGAGAGTTGTATCAGTGACCTCCTCTCCCAGGGCTAGAAGTGAAGCCCTCAATTCTACAACTCTTCTTAAAAAAGCTTCTACTTTCTCATTCTGTTTGAATTTTAGTGTGTAACTGACTCTGCAAATTCATAATTATGTTCTTGTTCTTGGCCTCGTACATGGTGCTCAACTTATCCCACGCTTCTTTGGCTCTTTTGGCATCTCGAATGTGGGGTTGCACATCATCATATATGGCAAATAAGATTATGAATTTTTCCTTCTGATTGGATTTTTCAAACTGTCTCTGTTGAGTTGCATCATTTGGTGATCTAGTTGCGGAACCATTCACAACAGGCCATATCTCTTCAAACTCAAGTTGTGTTTTGATCTTAGTCTTCCATGCAACATAATTATCTCCTCTTAGGAGCTGTGAGTCTGGAAGAAAGAACTTAGGGGCATTGGTGCCCATTTTCTGAATTCACTGACAAAGGGTAAGGCTCTTATCACTCCAGGTATATGGTCTCCCAATCTATATACCATCAGTTCGATATACCGAACCTTTCTATATATGTGCCCTTCTGATATACCCATCGATACATGGAAGAAGCTCACCCTTTCGATATACTCGATGATACATGAAAGA
The DNA here is from genome assembly GCA_019776745.2 of Taxus chinensis. Lineage (NCBI taxonomy): Eukaryota > Viridiplantae > Streptophyta > Pinopsida > Cupressales > Taxaceae > Taxus > Taxus chinensis. Next base: position 15,600,448 of record CM034148.1, read on the forward strand.
GGCATTAACATACATGATATAATTTTATACATGGTACCAAAATAGTACTGAAAGGGGTCTGTGTGATTATTGACACCGACTCAAAGAGATATCCTCATATGCAAGTGTAACTTTGCTATATACTCAGATAATTTCAGTGTCCGGATTTATGTTGTGCAATCATTCACAAATGGATGGGATGGCTCAAAGTGTGTGCATTGTGTCCTTATTACTCCCTGTCAATTTATAGGGACGATGCCCAGAGGATGTTGTTGCAGCTATAGTAGGCGTTAAGTGCAATAGTAGTCGATGATGACTTTACCTGTAAGCACTTCCCAGAGGCACTGTATATACCGAAAGCTGAAAGAGATCTGAAGATCTTGTGAGTGTTATAGAACCAAAATTTCACTGATTTTTTTTACAAATCTCTACCAATTTTTATCAGTAACAATGTTTACAGTTGAATATGGCAACCTGCAAATTAGTACAATCCACTGAAAAATACAATTACATCCAATATGAGATTTTGGGCCACAAAAATATGAAGAATAATTTCTAAAACTAGATTTCGCATAGCAAACACGAAAACCTAATTTTTCCCTAAAACGTAGGTCACCCAACACATTTAGGGTGCCAAATCAACTCCAAAAATTATGCAATCACTTTCTCCTTACTCCTAATTTCTACAACCACATTCAATATTAAATTGATCCCAAATTACAGATCTGAAATTTATGACAGCAATTAATTATTTAAAATGCACCCAGAACAGCTGAAACTTTAAAAATTAATATCTTACTCAATACTTGGAGTTTTTGCATGAAACAAATTGCACAATAAAGTAGAAATAAAGAGCTTTCTAATGAACTATCAAAATAAATTTTCTAATCACTGAAACCCACTCAAATATGCCCCTGAGATCTGCCTCCAAGTAGTTAGGGTTAGAATAAAATATTTAAATAATTTCCAGCTCAGAAAACCCTTTTAAAACACTCAAATAATCAGCCTTTGATCTGAAATAATTGATTAAACACAGCAGCAAATAGATCTAGCATAAAGAACCTCACAACATGATAGATCAAACCCCAGACCAAGTCGATTTACCTCTAATAAATTGCAGCAGTGATAAAGAACACAAACGTACCACAAACCCTTCACTAACATGCAGATTTACCCTTCCAATAAATGTGCCAACACCGTAGAGCAAGTCACCAATGTTAGAATGTATAAACCATGCATAAACACACTCAATAGAAGAGAACACAATGTAGAGAACAATGGAGTCTTCAATATTCTTCAATAATGGATCCAAAAGAGAGAGAGCACAATGCAAGAACTAAGGCATACATCCCAATACTCCAAGCATGGAATGATTCAAATGGTCAATCAACATAACCCCACTAGAGGAAATGTGCCCTCCTTTTATAGAGTTGAGAGGTGCAATATCCAGAAATACTGACCTTTCCCTTTTGGAGGGAAAACATAAACTCTAATTATAATAAAGTCTCTAATAAACTATGTAATAGTCCCTTTTGAGGGTTTCAACAAATTTTCCAGAATTCTGGAAATTATTAGCAGCAGACCGAAAATTAATTACAGCGGAAAAAATTTATTGAAATAAGAGCCAAAAACCATCAACAATCATCCATAAACCTGTTCCAACAATTATTTATTAATTGTGCAACTGTTTAGGGCCAAATCGAATTGATTTGGGCAAATTGAATACTGCTGGAAATTAATTATGCAGACTGGAAATCGCAGCAATGAAATAATGGGTTCGATTTGCCATAATAAATGCCTCGAAATGCGTGAAGATGCAGATTTGGGCTGTATTAAATATGGCGACTTGATTTAGATGATTTATTTGGAGTTATTTGTTCAAAACAATTAAATAAATTCCTTTACTTGCAAGTCGCACTTTCTGGCAAATTGCACAATTAAAATCAGATTTCGCACCAAAAGAACTTGAATTGAATAATCTTCAATGAATCCACAAATGTTTTAAGTCAAAGATCAAGAGGTTTTCATCTCTCTCTGAATGGACCTCTAGTGGGATTTTCATCCCAATATGGCAAGAAATAGAGAATAAACGTCTCCAATTTCGAATGATTACAACTTTACAAGGCAAGTAGATACCTCCAAATGAAGTCACAACACCTCTTATTTATAATAAATTCTGAACCTTGGTGCCATAATTGAAAAGGCATGACCCTCCATATGCCTCGTGACTCTTCATATCACTCTTGGTCGACCATGGCCAACCTATACACACTATAATGATTTATTAAAAGTCCTATTTATAAAAATGCTAAAAATCCTATTGTAGTCTCCGTGCTCGCATGTCTTTTATTTTAATTCTTCCTTGGCCGACCCATACTTTTCCTCTAATCATGCTATAAAAATAATATGAGACATTAATCGATATGTTCCTTCATCGTTTTCTTCTTTCATTCAATCATGGAGAAGGAATTGCCTGGAATTCCATAATTATGTTTTACGAATTTTGGAGAAAAGGAACATTACAGTCCTCCCTCCCCAAGATTGCTTGCCCTCAAGCAATTGTAAGCTCCTCAAGTCTGTTGTCTCTGTACCAATGCCTGGATCCCAAACAATTTTCAGCTGCGTCTTCTTAGTGAAATCATCACCCCAAAAAGATGGAACATTAGCTCCGTAACATATATTCCAAAAGACGACGTTTTCATCATGGTATCGGGAGTCATCTAAGGAATGCATTTTGCTAAGCTTCATGGCTGCCCACTCAAAGATGTATTCATAAGTCTTCGTCCGAATGTATGGGCTGTCCCAAAAAATTGCTATGCTGTCCCATTTACTGCTGTACTTTTCCTTCCATGAGGTAGTGGCTGCCATTCCCAAATCAATTATGCAACATACAACAACCTCGTGCCATGAATCCATCAACCGAAAGACAAAGAACTCAGCTGTGGAGGGAGTCAAAAAGCTGGAAACAATTGAGATAATATGGCAGCAGTTTTTATGCTTCAAAATTAGTATACTATCATGAAGGAAGAACAATTTGAAGGCTGTAATAGACTCATAATCATCCACCTTAACATGTTGGGCAACAACCCAAAGAGATGACATGCTGGAAATAGAAGTCACAGCAGCACTAATCCGCAGCACATTTCCATATTTTTTTTCATTCCTCATCAAGTTTCCAATATCAATCTGACCTTTCATGCTTTGGTCAACAAGATGGCATTTCCTTTTATTTTCCTTATGCATATTACCTTCATATAGCTTGCCATATTGATGCAAGGAACATTCATGTGTTATCTTGTCAATGCCATTTTGGAAATTCACCCATTGAAAAGCATGCTCATCATACACACTATTAATGCTCCCAAGGAAAGATGAAACAACTGAAAATATATGGATGAAACTTTCCCAAACAAAGGCTGCCTCTCGCGGTTCAGAATTGCAGTATGGTGATCCATATGATGCCATAATATGCACATGCTCATTCATCCATATATGCTGCCCAAAAATGTTGCCCTTGTACCTCCCCTTGATTCATTATCATGTATGTCTTGTAAGGAAGAGATAGAAAAAGGTGCAACCTTACATACCTTGGAATGATGTTGTGTGCTTTACCTCCCAAGTGATTTGCACATGCTGCCCATAAACTCCCTTGGCCCCAGAATTTCTGATTTGAAATCAGACCTCTTCCTTTTGCAATTTTCACTCAACAAGGCATCTTTTATCTTGAAATCATATCTCCTTGACTGGTAGTTACATGGAGTTTTCATGGGGCTCCTGTTTCGAGATGAAAACTTCTTTATTTGCTTCATATGCACAGCTGTGATGTTTAGGCCAGCGAACTTGATATTTGTGTTTTTATGGAATGACGCAAGAGTGATACCTCCTTCCTTGGCTTCCTCTTTATAAGCCTTAGAACACAAATCTTTCTTTTTCAATTCATCTTTGATGGAGCTCTTGTTGGTCTTCCTTTTCTGATGAGGATCATAGGGCTGAGTTTCCTCTCTTTGATGCTTATTTGTTGATGCCTTTGGCTGCCCATCTTGTGTGTCCGGCTGCTCATGAAATTCAGACCTTGGCTGCCCCACCTTCCTTCCATTGGTCCACGGATGAGGGACTTCAACCATCGATCTTCCTTCATACTTCTTGAGCTCCATCTTTGCTCCTTTTATCTTCTTTGCCATTGCTTTCCATTCATTGTTATGCATGCCACTATTAGATGTCAATAATCCATTATCAAATATTAAAGAGCTCATACCTTGTGTGGAGACCGTGTGATGTGACTTCTGTTCCAAAACAAGCAGTATAAGAACTTGTTATGATAACCTCAAGGCAACATAAACCGATCCCTTTGTTGTTCCTAATCACCCCTTTCAAATTCAGCTGAGTTACTATGCCCGGGTCAAAGGGATAACACTCAATCCACATGTGCCTTCCCAAAACTAACTTGCATGATTGGTATAGTTCAGCCCTTTCATATCGTTCTTTGTGAGAAGATTTCTCTCTTTCCCATAACCTCATAGGATTATTTTCAACACAACCTCAAGGTAATCTTCTCAACATAAGCATATCAAAACAATGGCCAACCAAATTAAGAGAGGAGTACATACCATGATTTTTGGAGAGTAGTTTATCTTTCATCTCAACTCCTTGTGACTGTAAACTTAGAAGCTCTGTTACCAGGAAATGCCTAGGGCCCCCCCCGTTTCCGTTTCCGAATCGGAAACTCCTGCAAAACGTCCTAGTCTCCTAGAGATAAGTATACATGATAATAATGTATTATTTCAATGAATACAAAATATTTTGAGTGTTTTATCAGTTATTTTTATCACTTCTAGTGTATGGAGTACAATTTTAAAATGAGTACTATGCACACACACACACACGCACATATTAATAATATATTGTACAGACGTTTCCCGTAACGTTTCGTATCCAAGGTTTTTTGAAAATTGCCGTTTCTGTGTTTCGTACCCGTTTCCGTTTCCGTTTCCTGGCAACATAGCTTAGAAGTAACAAATTTGAGGTGTATTCGATCCTCAGACCTTTAACAAGACTTTCATCTTCTTTATCACCTTCTTTAATCACACCTCGTTTACATGTTTCTGGAATATCTTGTTGGTTCTTTCCCACGTTCAATTGTTTGTCCTCGCGCTCTTTATTGTCTGCTGTTACAAATGGACCAGCTGGTTGCCTTTTATCATATTCATCTAGCTTCTTGTTTATCATCCATTCATTCCTTAAATGCATCACGTGCAATAATTTCATCAATAATCTGGCAATGATCGACTCTTACTTTTGAAGAAATAACAGGAGTAGGGGCTGAATCATTCTTCTTGGTTTGTTCTTCTTCTTTTTCTTCCAATGGAGCTTGGAAGTTCTTCTCCTCTGACTTCCTTTGTGGCTGAGTGTGCTTAGGCTTGGGCCTAGATCTTCCTGCTATTCAAATTTTATGAACTCCGTGAATGATATTGCTCCACAGAATTTCTTTCGGGAAAAGCTATGTATTCCCTATAGCTAGCTTCGAGATCTCCTTCCGGCATGGCTTCTTCTTTTGATACGGAGGTGGGCTTCCAACTCATTTCTCGGGCTGCTCTCAAAGGATTGCTTCAGATTATCTATATTTGGGATAGATACTGCAAGTAGGTCCATAGGCCTCCATGAAATTATGTTTGTCCCGCACATGATATCATCCACTGAATTTCTTCCAGGCCTTTAAGAGGATAAAGCTCTGATACCACTATAATAACCCTTTTTGGGGGTTATTATTAAATTTTTAGAATTCTGATATGAAAATTGCAGCAGTCTGAAAAATACGAACAACAAAATAAATCCTCTAAACCAAGAACCCAGATTCACCCAAAATCTTCTAAAGACAATATTAAATTGATTTCTGACAATTTGGAACAATTTCAGATACCCAAATCGATTTGTTGGGAGCAATTTATTTAAATCTGAAAATGCCATTGCAGACTGGTAAATTGCATTTCCTTAAACAAATTCGATTTGTCCCAAATATGGCATGGAAATGTGTGCAAAATGCAAATTTAGCCTTTTAAGGCAAGAAGCGGCCTAATCTGGATGAAAGAACTGAATGTATTTGTTCAAAACAATTAAATATTCAATTACTTCCAAGTCAAATTGGCAAATTACACAGTAAAAATCAGATTTGGCACCAAAAGAGCTTCAATAAATAATATTCTTTAAATCTGAAATGTTTTAAAACAAAGATGAGAGGTTTTCGTCTCTCTCTTGGTCCTCAATTGGGGTTTTCGTCCCAAATGGAATTTTAGAGAATTTATCTCCAAAATCTGGAAATTACAATGCTAGTCCATATCTACAAATGAAGTCTCTCACCCTTATTTTTAATAACTTCTAAGGGTGGCACCATAATTGAAAAGGCATGACCCTCCATATGCCTCATGACTTTTCATGTCACTCTTTCTCCACCATGGCCAACCTATACACACTATAATGATTTATTAAAAGACATATTTATAAAAATGCTAAAAATCCTATTGTAGTCTCCCTCCTCGCATGTCTTTTTTTTTAATTCTTCCTTGGCCGACCCATACTTTTCCTCTAATCATGCTTTAAAAATAATAAAAGACATTTGATATTTCCTTCATGATTTCTTCAACTTGACCAAGGATAGGAATAGCTGAAACTCCATAATTATCTTGGACGAAGGAAAAAAGGGACATGACAAACTAAGACTATGTGCACTTTATTATTTTTAATTAAATAATAAAAGCAACTATCCTAGGTGCACATTTAAACTAACTAAAGACTCTCACTTGTAGCACTAGGCATACCAAGGGGTCACAATGCAAAGAAAAATAGATATTAGTAATGTCCTGGAAAAGGGGACATTACACAGGCAAAAAAAAAAGTTGTTTTGCGAGGCCCTGGTGGCCTTCAAAGCTTAGTATGGCTCCTTCTACAAAAAAACCACAAAAAACAGCTAAAAAATGCAGTTTAAGATGCTCCCCTTATACAAAAAATGCTCAAAATGCAGTTTTAAGCAATCTAGGAGAGAAAAAAATTTACCCTGAAAGTAGGGTTTTTCTCGCTATTTTTAGCTACATTGCCAGGATACGGATACGAGTATCGGTTTGGATACGGATACGATACAGGGATACGTCAATTTTAAAAAACCCTTGGATACGATACATCTTGGATACGTCCGTACATATATATTTAAAAAATATATATATTTATGTACATCTACTCATTTTACTCATTTTTTAGTCTATAAAAAACTGAAATAGTAATACAAAACTTGAATCAAGGTTCAAAACATTCAACATACTTAAGACTTTGCATTTTTATTGATCATGTGGCTGCCATACATATGATATACGAATATCATGTTAACATGAATACGAACAAAACTTGAAATTTGAAAAATATACTAGATCCATGTTCAAATTTTCAAAACAAACAATATACTTAAGATTTTACATTTCATTGTTCATGTGGCTGCCATGCATATGATATAGGAATACAAACAAATCCAGAATATATCATCTAGATTTTCCTCAAAATCAAGTTCATGTGTGCCACTTGCGCTAGCTCCACTCTCATTAACTCCACTCTCCACTCCTTGCGAACTGCCTTGAGCGTCATCTTCGCCATCAAATAATGAAAGTTGGGCAAGCGTGGATACTGCTGGATACGTAAAAACAAAATTAAAAAATGAAATAGAACTTAAAAAACACTTATATACTGCTGGATACATACCTGATACGTACGGGGTACGTCAGGATACGTCACGGATACGTCTGTACGTATCCGTGACGTATCCTGACATACCCCGTACGTATCCAACGCGTATCCCCCACGTATCCGTATCCGATACGTTTCCAAGGGGATTCGAGGGGGTTTTGGAGTATCCATGCAACGTAGATTTTTAGTAGTGGGTTTGGGTATGACTAGCGGGTTTAGTGAGGATTTTGCCACTATTTTTACTGTTATGTATGGCGGTTCTGCTAAGAAACCCGCTAAATTCAATATTTTAAAACTTAAAGGTTTTAAGGAGGGATCGAACCCCTAACCTCCCACACCAAAAACCTTTCAACCAACCGAGTGCTCAATGCGCTTTGCATATGAAATGAAGCAACGTTTATTTAACATCAACTTCATGTCAAAGGGCCTCTAAATGCCGTTTTTCCGTAAAGGAACGTTGAATATCATGGAAAATCCACGTGGCTATTTTTTAACAATATCAAAGCGAATTAGGTTGGACTAGCAACTTCTAAACCGAGTATCTAGCTCCTTGTTATAGAGGTCTACTTCGTTGTCTTATCTACCGATACTGCTTGTAACTTTAAGAAGGGTCATTACAATCGCATTGAGTCCCCCTTACAATGCATCCTCAAAAAAGATGGGCTTGTATAGATTGTCGATGCATCTCAGAGTATTTAGGGGGTCGTTAAAAGTCTGGCCATGTGTAATACGTGAATGCTTATTTCTACGACCTACCTTTGCAACATATTGACTCAGCCGTTGTGGAATTTGATTGCATTATAATGGAATTGCAGCGATTGTATAATACAAGAGGGTCGGCCTTAGATCCATTGGGATGGTTGATAATTGAAAGGAAGCTTGTATACTAATGCAAATTTGCATGAAAACATACATTTTGGATCCAGTTTGACATACTTCATGCACGTGAGGATAGTGGCCCATACTTAACGTCAGTGCTGAGAAAAACTTCAAGAGATGCAAATGGATCGTGATAGCTTAAAATACTTTTTGGAGCAGCTGCATTCTTCAATGCAATGTAATAAAAATAGGTTACTAAAAAACATAATTGTATCAAATTTGAGCCTATGTATAGAAAGGGACAGCAAAATGGAGTCTCAAATGCATTTTCAAAAAAAAAAAGAGGAACTCAGGGTCACTTCAATTGTGCAATCTAGGACTTCCCCATCCAAGGTTTAGTTGACTCGCCAATAAAACTAGAATGACAACAAGACTCCTCAACGAGTCTGAACATATTCAAAAGATTCAACAAGATGCCAATTCGTACGACTAAAGTTTGTGTGGAGATGACATGAATTTTTTTTTAATGGTACTGATCTGATAGGTTGTACATTAATGAAATTCTCCAACAAGCAAATGTGGTACTCTCACAACTACATAGTTCAGCGAGCAGTAAAACAATTTGGGTTTTCTCAAACACTTATGGGCAAGATTCAACTATCAGGTTGTGGAGATGTTGAGATGGGGCTGGGAAGTTACAGGAAGCTGCATAGGCTCTCAAAATTTTGCAAGATGCTTGTCCAATGCTTCCCTATCTCTTGGGGACGCTCTCTGGAAACCTTCTATGTTCACAGGCTCTCTTGTCCTGCACTGAAACCACAACCTTTCAGAGGGACGGAAGCCTCGTAAGTATGTTGATGTTGACTAAAATCAAATACAATATAAATGGCTACAACTGCTGCCAGCATATTGCACCCTTCATATGCTGGCAACGACCCCTTTGGAGGTTTCAAACCCACATTTTTGCCCTCAATAAATCCTTGAATACGGTATCTTCCCAAATACATTCGGGAAGCACATTATAATGTAATTCTCACGAATATCATTCCATGCAACTATGTAATCTGAAATTGCAAGCTACGTGAATATAATAAAACAATGTTGATTTTTAGATAAAACCCTCATAACTGCAGAAATTAATTAAATATTATCAAACTACCTAGTAACTAACGGTCAAAGAGCTTGGAAATTAACCTAGGCAACACTACTGTCCAATACCTAATAAAACAGGTCAAATCTTGGCCTCTAAAAATATGCATACAATCATGATTGTTGATCATCAAATCCATCGAAATTGTTGCTACATGAACACACCAAACATATTCCTCTATGCTCCATCAGCCTTTTGGGAAACATTCCAATTTGAGCCTGAAAGAGCCATAACATACTACCACAAAGCAGGTCTTGCTCCACTTTAGAAAGGCCAAACATACATTAGGACAACGGGATAGTGCAAAAGATCATTCAATTATTGACCAAGTATGGCTCCTTACTCGGCAGTATCTTTTCCTTTAGGGCATGGAATTTCATTTCAAAGATTAAACAGCAGGCAAATGTAGATCCCTCTAAGGTGGCAATGCTAGTTTTCACATGTTGAAGTCTTCCCTAAGACTTGGTGACAGGGTTTCCATTCCCGTTTCACACAATTTGAGATCTCCAAGGGTTTAGCTTCGTCCTTATCGGAGCAGGGAGATGAGATGCTTAGAAAGCAATATTTGCAAAAGAGATATAAGAATTCACATAATTCATAGACAAATTTCAAGCAACAACTTCCAAACTTCAAATTGCATGTTTTTCGTTCCCTATTCAAGGTTGTGCGGTTTGGTCAGGATAGTATACCCGGTTGTAATGTCCATTTCCGAGCTCTAACTGAAAACAAAGGGAAATTGCACAAACCCCAATAGATAGTAAACTGAAAATTATTGGAGCCAGCTGAAAATTATGGCTAGCCAACAATATGACAGCAAGGTACAGTAGTCTGATAACAATAGCAAAGAAAAATGCAATATTTCTTCAAAAATGCATCATTCACACCATCCAAAGCATCTGGGGAAACTTAGAAAATATTTCAGAACAATGGTATTAACCAAGACATCATGCCTTCAAATCCCACTAGAATTTATTTAAATTAAATAAAATAACAGATATGAACACCCCTTACAAAAGTGGCTGGAAATGAAGGATTCCAAGCCCAAAAATGGCCAAAGTCCAAATGTAGACCATTCATGGCTGCTAAAAATATGAGAATCACAATGATGGCTGAGTTGGATGTTGTCGTGCCCTAGAAACCCCTAAACTCCTCCACAAGGTGGGTTCGCTCTTCCTAGGAAAGGGCATGAAAATCGTTGTAGAACTAAACCCTAGCTAAAAATCTGCAAAATCAATCTTTTTGAAGCTCTTTAGAAACCCTGGGATGGAGATCATCAATGCATTGAAGAGTTTTCGTTCTTTAATCAAACAAGGAGGGTTTTCATCCTCACTTGTTGGCCACAAGTCAAGTGGAAGTAAGCAGTCAACCAAAAATGCTTGTGCAAGTTCCATTGCTTAAACAAGATGATGATGTCGCAATGAGCCAAGCGACCCCTTCTTATACCTTGATGTGGCGCCAAAACCAATTAGAATGACCCCCAATATAGGACCTTGAACCTCATAATGAATCCTATTCTCTTCTATTTTTCATTCTCTTTTCTTCTTAACCCATGGCTAGACCTGCCTTATATTGTGAAAAAAACTACTAGAGAAGACCCATGCGATGCTCACAAAAATAACACAAAAACATAAAAGCAATTACTTCTCTTGCTCATTTCCTTCTTACCCACAGGAAGTGTAATGGGCTCAAAGTCTTCAAATCGAAACTAATTAGCTTGGAAAAGGGGACATTAGACAGTCCTCCCTCCTCTCAAATTTGCTTTGTCATCAAGCAAGGTTGGCCATCTGTAATTACGAAGGTGCTCAAGTATCATCTTATCAAGGTGATGAATCAAACTAAAATGCCCATGTAATCTGAGATCCTATACCTGTTAAGTGGGATAACCCCTATCAATCAATACAACTCCCAATTCCATTCTCTACAATGATTATGGATGACCCTTGCATCATAGGAGACAATCCGGCAGATCATGAGTGGGTGCAATTCATTCTCACAATGCCTCTTCCTCTATTTGCCATTGCATGAAGAATATCCCCGAGCCCAGGATAAAACCCATTGCTGCCACTTTATAACTTAACATTGTATCTAATATTGTAATGCACACCTTAGTGTTCTTCCCATGTTCTATGGAAAAATCTGAGACACTGTAGTATCCCTTTTTGGGATAGTTATTTAAATCTGCAAAGGAAAGATTTATCAAATCGACTCTAGAGAGTTCATTAGACCCTCCTAGCTCGACCACAAATAATCCTATCTCAGCACTAATACTTGGCCAAATGAGGGTTGGAATAGCTCCAAAGTCAGTGGGTTAGATGGGAGAACTAGTAAGAAAATCAATCTTTTCCAAAAATGAAGCCTTAATTGCAGCAATGAAACCCCTTAATTAGAAAGTACCAGAACAGCTGAAGGACTTAGAAAATTCATAACTTGCTCAATCATTCCATATTTTTCCCTCAAATAAGGCATTGCAGATTTGAAGATCCATAATTCAAGACCTTTCCAAAGAGCTATAAATCTGAATTTTTAGACCTATGAAACCCTTTCAAATCAAACCCCAAAATCAGAAATCCTAATTGCTAGGGTTAGAATAAATTTCAGCAAATAATTTCCAGCACTTAATAACCTGGTCCAATACACTCAAAATAGCTTCCCGAAACTCAGAAAATTATGCCAACACAGATCTTGAGTTTAATGATATTGCTTGTTCACCCTTCAAACATACCAAAACAACACCCAAATCAAGTCGCCATAGCTGCAAATTAATGCAGATACAGATCAGAATTAATTACTTCAAAGACACCCCCAAATATGCTTAAAATAGTCACCCAAGCAAGTCGTTGTGGTTGGAATAAATGCAGCATTAATGGCTTCTAAAAATTCCAAATATCATATATAAAATATTGGCAAGCTATGTGGTGTTGTTTTGTGGTGTTTTTTGGCATCTTTTTGGGCAAGAATAAGTCGCTGGTTTTGTGTACAGTCTGCTACAATTTTCAGTTTCAGATTTGCATATATAATATTTTGATAAAACCCTAAAAAGGGTTATTATACAATCAATACAACAGCTCCATTCTCCACAATGATTAAGGATGACCGTTGCATTGTAGGATACAATCCGGCAATCATGAGTGGGTGCAATTCATTTTCACAAAGTTGTTCTTCTATTTAACATTGCATAAAATATCCCCTAGCCCACACAAGAACCATGGCTGCCATATAAACTTAACATTGTGCTTTTGTTGCAAACCTTGGTTCTTCCCATGTGATGGAAGATTTGTGAAACTCATTTGAGAATCGTGATTCAATTTGCAAGATCCTATGGCTTCCTTAGAGGGGTTGCAATGAGCACCTTCGCAAATAGAGTTCAGAATACATTGTATGAGGGCTGGAAATAAGTTAGGTCAGTCATAACTCAACTAAGATTTTACCCAACTAGGTACCCTAGTGGCTGTTTTAATGATTCCCTTCAGCTGAGCCCTTTCTCCCACTTCTTCCACCCCAAAAGCTCCCCTAAAGTGTGCCCACTGGCAGCTGTTGATGACTGATAACAGCTGCCCCAACAACATGTCTATGGTGTAATGGTAGTAGAATCGGTTTCCTCTTGCACAACTTATGGGTGTTAAGGCTGGAAACTGTCCCGTATTAGCTAAAAATGCTATAACAAAGATAACGAACTGCAAATTCATCCATCTTCTAGGTGAAGTAGCCACGCATGGAACTTTATTCGGTCTACCTTGAAGTATTGCCTCTTTCCCTTTATCCTTGAATTCCAACACAAGATATAAACAATGCATGCCAACCCTTATGCTCACCTCTTTTGGATTGTTGTCATAATGATTACCTTGGCCTCCAAAAGAAGCTTCCAAGCTGCCCCAAACTAATGTCTTCAAAATTTGGTCTGGATCAGAACTTATGAGTGCTGGGACGTAAGTATAACAGTCATACTTTGCCCTAAAATTCTTCCCAAACAATACCAAATATGTTGGGACATTGGCCTTAATTGATCTCAATGAGTGAACCCTCTTACACACAATATTAAATGAAAAGAATGTCTTCAAACCTGTACATCTATTGTTGTCCAAAGAAGATATGCACACTCCAACACATGAAATTGGGAAGAACATCCCGTCATGGCCGTAGCATTGCATTTCATTACTCAAAATTGGGATTGTGGTGGCTGGAAACCATCTTGTGCCCAATGCAAACACCTCATCAATTACCGTGGGTGGGAAATGTATCTCCCTTATGATTAACAACTCTTTTATAGCTGCCACTAGAATGTGGGGAGAGCTGGAAATGTGAGCAACAGAAGTCCTAAAATTGGAGGTAGTTCTCATAATGATCCATGGATCATAGCTCTTGTTACCCAAATTCATACTATGTTAAATTGGTAACACAACCAAACGATTCACTTTTACCCATGTTTCACCCTTCTTGAACCTTCCTTTCAACAAGCATCTTGTTGTCCCAACGACTGTGATCTTCTCCTTAACTTTGCCTTCAAGTTTTTAAATTGGCTCCATCGAGTGACTTATGAATTGCGAGTATTGGTCCTTCACCACTTTGTTAGAATTCATATTATGCAAGTTTCTTTCTATCCTAATGCATAGGATGGAACTTACTAGTAATAATGATCATCATTTTCCACAAGCTGAAAGCTCCCACAATGCTTAATAAGAGTATGGAATAATAGCTACCAGGTTGAGTTCCCTTACTCAAAATCAAAAGTGTAAATTTTGAGACCCACCTAGCAAATATGTCATTTATGGCAAGAAATGGGAAATGCAATTCTAAATGCAATAGAGGACATTTACGTTGATCCTCCGAGGACCACCCATGCCAAAGCAATCTTGGCCTTAAATAGAAGGAGCAACATACCCATGGCTTCAACTGCCCACAAGGAGCTCACCCTCCTTTACCTTCACTTCTTCAACAAGTGAAGATCTTCCCACCATGACTCCTTTCACAATTTGTGGACAAATGTATGGAACATCATCATGGTTCTCGCCAAAGTGAAGAGCACCATCAATTTGCTTTCTATTGATTGTTGTTCAGAAAATTCCAGCAAGTTGAACATCATCATTATCCACCAAATTCTCTCCACAATTTTGAAAATTGAATTCTTCTTTCCTTGGTCCAATCTATGGAATACTCGAAAGATGGATAGGGGCTTCTTGGAAAAGATCTTCTTTACATTTAATACCCTTCATCTTCTCATCATTGCTAGAATAGTTATCATGACGATCAAAATATTTTAAGGAGATAGTATGGGGGTGATGCAAAATCAAATTGCTTACCGTCTATTGTTGATAGGTAAATTCCAGCAAACTAAAAAACCAACATGAGTATCCGGTGGGGCCCCTTTTTTAAGGGTATGTCTCTCATCAAGGTCATCCTAAATCTCAGCCTCATAAACCTCTTGCAAATCTGATTTTTCTTTCAATACATGTCCCTTCACAAGGCTTTTGTGAAAATCAGTCAATGGCTTATCCTTAGGGAGTTCGAAGGATGGTGTTTGTGCCTCTATATTGATCTCTTCGCATTCAACTTGTAATGCCCTCTTTGTCTCTATTTATTGACTATTTTGCACAAAGGGAGAATTCTTTTCGTCTTGGGATGGAACATATTTCCCACTTTCCTTTGGCACTGCAAATTCCTCCATGGGTTGTTCTCTCTCCATTACTTGCAGCTCTGATATTTCTTCTTGCTCCACCATTGCAATTTGGAAAAATTTCTCCTCTTCCTTTCTCAAGACATGTTGAAGATCCTTCTTTGGTGCCTGAGACCTAGGTTTATGCCTCGCTCTACCTTTGATCACTCTACCTTTTGTTCATTCTTATGAACTCTGCAAGCGATAGGGCATCGCGAATCTCAGTAGAAAGAGTCATATACTCCTCATAGTTGGCTGCAATATTGTGCCCTATTGAACGTCGTGAATCAACCTTTAGAATGACTCCTTCCCTTGGGAGGAAGGTAGGTTGGAAAGGCCTAGTTGTAGGATCCTTCATGGGTCTCGGTGGTAGAATATTGTTGTTTGCCATTAAAGAACTTCCTATATGTATGTTATGGATTAGTTGTGCCATTATATTAGTACGAGTTAAAATTAGAACTCACACTGGTATCTCATAAAGTTTCAGGAGTGATATTGGGGTTAAACAAGGATGCCCTTTAACGCCTACTTTATTCGGCTTATATATCAATAAATTTGAGGAATGGTTAAATATGCAGAGTGAAGATGGCGTTCGACTAGGAGAGTATGTTGTAAGACATCTCCTATATGTTAATGATCTTATCCTGATTGTTAGGGCCACTCAAGGCCTTCAAAAACATTTATGTGTACTTGAGCACTTTTGCAAAGAAGTAGGAATCCAAGTCAACACCCATAAGACCAAGATTATGATCTTCTCCAATAGAAAGAAAATAACTCAATATGATTTCTATTTCGATGGAAACATTTTAGAGGAAGTAACAGAGTATAAAGATCTTGGGTTAGACTTTAACAACAAGCTTAGCTGGGAGATTTGTAGCAAAAAGAGAACTTTAAGGGGGTGGAGATTTTTTTATGCTTTCCAAAACAAATGCAAAGAGGAAGAATTATGGGATTGGAAAACTATGCAGACTTTGTTTAGACTTTTAGTGACTCTAGTGGTGCTTTACGGATGTGAGGCTTGGGCTAGTAGCATCTTAAACTCGAGATGGAAACAATTCGAGAGGATTCAAAAAAAAAATGATTACTAGCAAGTTCAAATTAAAGATCTCGGTCCCATATGAGATTCTCCTAGTTGAAACAAGGGCTATACCTCTAGAAGCTATTACTATGGTTCGTCTCATAACATATCTTAAAAAGATAGAGTAAATGGAAGGTAGTAGATGGCCTAAAGTTGTCCTCATTGAGTTTTTGAAGAAAATAAAGAAGTCATGGATGAATCAAAACAAAAAATGGCTTAAAAAATGGAACATTCATCTGAATGCATGTCTTAATAATAGTCAAGGGATAAAAAAAATTGTTATAGACAAAATCCGTCAAGCTATGTGGGGAAAGCCGTTGGGGAGAAAGAAGATGTACTATTTGGAGGAATTTAACTCTACATGTTATCATCAAAAAAAAGGCTTTTATAGGGGTTAATATCCAGTGGAAAGCAAAGATCTTCATAGCTCAATTGAGAACTAATTCACACTGTCTTCGGTGTGAAACAGGAAGATGGAAAAGACCTAAAGAGACATGGGAAGAAAGAATCTGTATCTTTTCCAAGTCTGGTGAGGTGGAATCAAAGACACAATGCATGTTGGACTGTAATGCTTATAATGACATTAGGGCCCAGTTTGCTAGCACGGTGGCTACTGCCTCCTTTCAATATATTTTCAATGAGAATATGGTTGAAAAAATGGGGGAGATGATCATTAAACTTGCTAATAAGAGATCTGAATACCAGAAAGATCTTTGGTAAGATCGGTTGTCTCATAGGTTGCTTTGGTAGTCTCGCGGACGTTGAAATATCTTCTTCTTCTTCTTCTTCTTCTTCTTGGGCAAACCTAACATCATCAAAAAAATTGTGCACCATTTTATCTTCTCCTTCTCCATGAATACCCTCTAAGATAAGAATATCGATGCTCTAATACCAATGCAATGTCCCTTTCTAGGCTCTAAATAGAAACAAAGGTAAATTGTACAAACCCCAATAGATAGTAAACTGAAAATTATGACAGCAAGGTACAGCAATCTGATTTTTTACAACAGCAGTAAGGAAAATGCAATCTCTCTTCAAAAATGCATCATTCACACCATCCAAAACATGTAGGGCAACTTAGAAATATTTTAGAACAATTATTAACCAAGAAATATGGCTTCAAACCCCAACTAGAATTTATTTAATTAAATAAAATGACAGCAGTGAACACTCTTACAAAAGTGGCTGGAAATGAAGGATTCCAAGCCCAAAAATCTCATGAAAGTGTGCAATCAATCTCTAAAATTATGGGGAATATGAATATAAGCTCCAAATGACGAAATGTGCCCTAGAAGGCACTCAACTCCACCTCCAAGCAAGTCGTTATCCTAGGAGAGGGGCTGTAAATCACTCTAGGATCAAACCCTCGCTGAAAATCTGCAAAATCAATCTTCTTTAAGCTCTTTGGAAACCCCGAGATGGAGAATCCTCAATGAATTGAAGAATTTTTCTTCTTCAATCAAACAAAGAAGGTTTTCGTCCTTTTTGTTGGCCACACAAGAGGGTTTTCGTCCTCAAGTGGAAGTAATTGAGCAATCAACCCAAAAACTATGCAAAGTTATTATTAGGCAAGATGATAATGCACAAATGACCCAAGCGAGCCCTTTTATACCTTGATGTGGTGTCAAAACCAATTAGAATGCCCCCAATTAGGACCAACCTCATAATGGATTTTTTCTCTTCTATTTTTCATTTGTCTTTCTTCTTCACCTAGCCGGCCTGACTTTCTATAGAAGACAACTAAAGAAGAATGCAATGCTCATGGAAATAACTGAAAATACATTACAATTACTCCCCTTGCTCATTTCCTTCTTTCCAAAGTGGAATGGGCTCAAAGTCTTCAAATCGAACTAGCTTGGAAAAGGGGACATTACACCGGTCCTAGCCAACTTGTACGGTATTGGACCAACATGTCCTTCAACTTTGCTTTCAAATTCATATCTTTTTTTAGGTCTTCTAATCTATTTGGGTCGGCCTTTCCTTGATAAATCATCTACGGAACCCTATATATGCAAGTAAACACTACCTCATTTGCTAACCTGGAAATATGATGGAACTACATAGATACACTCACTTCCAACATTTACAAAAAGGCACCCAAGGCTCCCTAAATCTCGCAATAGCACATCTACAATCATTAGGGAAACAATCTCTAATGATCTGAAGCTTCTTACTAAGCTAAGACAACAATATCTCTCATCTACAAGCACTCAAACATTCCTTCCCCGAGTATCTTAGCAAGAGTCAACTCAACTCAAGCATGGTCAAAGATGGTTGTTAAATGTAGTTACATTCATTCAGATATCACATACTAGGTGGAAAACGATGTGCGGTTTAAGGCCTCTTCAGAGTAGTGCAAATGTTGGCAATGCATGAGAGTGCCCACAAGCCAACTAATGTTTCATTTGTAGGACTTCTCGTCCATGATTAGGATTTAAGATCATGAGCGGAGTGTTCAAAGAGCTTTGCAGCAGGATTGCAAATGAGGTTTTAACAACAAATAGTTCCATGCAACTGAGTGTGTGCAGAAGTTACAAAACCCATAATCAAGCAGATCCAAGACAGTAAGGTACAAAACTAGTAGAGTTGTACGATCCTGTCCCAGGTCTGTTTCTAGTTACAATCTCCAAAACGAAGCATCCTTAGGTTCAAGCCTCTCTATTTCAGTAGTGTATCCTCCCAAAACTTTTCAGAATCATCAATAATCAGCTAAGTGCACTTCTTTATGTTTTTAAGTTCATATCTTATCTAGCATATCAGTTGCTAGTATAGAAGTATTATTCTAATTGTGGTGATTAATGTTAGAAGTTAATTAATTAGAATAATCACATGTTACTAACCCTTACATCCTTTAGTGTACTAATTCACTAAAAACAATTAGGTTTCATGTTAGATCTGATTAGGGTGTAAACAGAATTCTTTAAAGCATTGGAAGGCTTATTCCTTTGTCTTCAAGCAATATACCCACATCTTTCATGAGTAATCATCAACAAATAGCTAAAATTACTTAAGTCACTAGCACTCAAATTCATGGGACCCCAAACATAAGTATGCACCAAACCCAACAGACCAATCGCTCGATATGTACGTGTACCAAATGGAGCTATATATTGCTTGCCAGCTAATCAACTATAGCAAATATAATGTCTTCTCCAGTGAGGGAAGGCCTCTCGCCATATAATGCCTACTGAGTGCAAACTGGTACCCAATACTAAAATGGCCTTATCTCTTATCCCAAAGATTTACAAAGTTTGTCTCATTTACAAATAAAGCATGATTGTCTTTGTGGACAACATTAAACTAGAACATTTTGCATACAATAGAAGCTCGTGCAATAATTTTCAAGCTTCTAGACTTGTCTCAAATGAGACATATTTTTGTCATCTTTCCGATCAAACTCAACCTTAAGGTTGTGATTGAGTAAGTGGCTCACAAACAACATTTTTTTGTTAATCCTACACATACAATACTTGTGTTATATTACATACATGCTGACCAAGTGGCAATATATTATTAACTATACCTTACATATGATAGGTTGAATCATCACCCAATGAGACTTGGTTGCGGTGAGGTGTATGATCCAAATTGGTGAACCAATTTATGCACCCAATCATATACCGAGTAGCTCCACGTACCAGATGGGATTTGGAGATGTGATCTTCTGATTCATTTTAATGTCCCTTTTCAGGCTCTAACTGAAAACAAAGGGAAAATGCACAAACCGCAATAGATAGTAAACTAAAAATTAGGACAGCCAACTGAAAATTATGACAGCAAATTACAGCAGTTTGATTTTGTATAACAGCATTAAGGAAAATGCAATATTTCTTCAAAAATGCATCATTCACACCATCCAAAACATGTAGGGCAACTTAGAAATATTTTAGAACAATTATTAACCAAGAAATATCCCTTCAAACCCCAGCTGGAAATTATTTAATTAATTAATATGACAGCAGTGAACACCCTTACAAAAGTGGCCGGAAATGAACGATTCCAAGCCCAAAATTCAAGTCCAAATGTAGATTCCAACTGCTAAAAATTTGAGAAACACAATTATGGCTGAGGTTGTATGTTGTTGTGCCCTAGAAACCCATAAAATCCTACCACAAGGTGGGTCGCTCCCCTAGGAGAGGGCCTGAAAATCGCTCGTAGAACCAAACCCTAGTTGAAAATCTGCAAAATCAATCTTCTTGAAACTCTTCGGAAACCCCGGGATGGAGAATCACTCATTGAGTCGAAGATTTTTTGTTCTTCAATCAAACAAGGAAGGTTTTCGTCCTCCTGTGTTGGTCACACAAGAGGGTTTTCATGCTCAAGTGGAAGTATTTGAGTAATCAGCCCAAAAACCGTGCACAATGTTATTATGTAGACAAGATAATGATCCACAAATGAGTCAAGCGACCCCTTCTTATACCTTGATGTGGTGCCAAAACCAATTAAAATGCCTTCAATTAAGAAGACCGACCTCCTTTGGAATATATAAGTTCTCTTTTATTCTTCATTTGTCTTGCTTCTTAACCCAAAAGAAATGAGTATTCTATAAAATACCTTTGTATTAATAATAATAATATTAATGATTCACCAAAATGGAGAACTAAAAACCGGGCCCAACTTAAAATATTATTAATTATTTCTAACTTAGAAAAGGGCACATTACATAGTTTCCTTTCATAAGATGGCTCGTGTAGTCAATTTGCCATAAGAACTGCTATGTTTTCTCTTTGCTGTTGGATAACATTAACATTCTGACATGATTGCATTAGAAATCCCTTGTCATTAATATGCCATTCAACCATTGGTCATCTCGTCTAGTCTAAGTACATAGCTCTATTGAGGATTATTATTAAATTATCCAAATTTTAAACTTACAATTATATATTTATACAATATTTAATGCTTCAAATGAAAATAAGGTTACCACATGTACAAATCTTAGGGAATGAAAGTGAGCTTGATGAGTTTTGGTACTACTTAATGGAAGCATGATATTATTCATCTACATAACAGGTTATTCTCAAAAAAAGTTTGAATTTCGATGAAATTCATGTTCTTGACGTGAATTAATGCCATCCCTCTCATAGGGATACCAAACAAAGTTTTGTTTCTTCAACTAGTTTTCATCAGGTTTTGGAAGATCTATGTTATTGGGACTTATTATGAAGACATTGGTGAATATCAGAAGTTTTTGATGGCTGGAAGTTGATTCGACAGCAGCTAATTGGATGATTGAACATGCATGGCTAATAGTCTCAGTGTGTATGTCTTATTAACCACAATAAGTAAATTCAATATTAATTGGGTCTTTAATAGAGTGATGGATAGGTGCTTGCCCCTCCCTAGATACACTTATCAGATACAAATGGGATATGGCCCCAATGCTGTATCCGGATGTATTCCAATACAAGTGTCGAGAGTTGCTGCTTTCGCCAAACGGAAACCATAAAAATAAAAATAGTTCAAACAAGGCAAAAAGATTCATTGAAATTAATGAATAAAATCATACGACTAGTTTGCGTTAGTTTATTGATATTCTGTTCTCAGAAGCTCGTCTTTCTTTTAATATTATTTGTTTTTCATTTGTGTAAAACCCTAAATGCAGATACATTGCGGACATATAGCAGTATGCACATTGCACATTGGTGATTGTAGTTTGCAGACTCATCTGTGAAGTGTCTAGAAGCAGCCATGAAGAGTTCAAATAGCCGTGAGAATTCAAGAACATGTAAATTCAAATATCGTAATATGGTTTATATTGTACAATGTTAGCTTTAGTCATAGTTACCTAAGACTTTGGGATGGCAGGACGGGGCTTTTGGGAAGGAAATTTTTTTCCTGGAATTTGGGGACAACTATTAAAATAATATATAAAATTTATTTATATTACAAATATAACATAAATAAACTGTCTTAAAATTGAAATCCTGAAGGCCAAAACCATTAATCCAACATTTCATCACATAAGCCAAAATCTGATATTTATTATTAAGTATTGACAGAGAATTGAGGTACATTGATAGTGATATAATGATACATCAACAATAAACATTAACACTGCAGCCTCAAAGCTGAGAGTTGTGACAATGAGAAAAAAGACTTTTGACTAAGAGTCAAGAGTACATGATGATGGTACATATTACAATATAATCATTAGTCCGCAACTTAATAATTAGAGTCAATCTCTGAAGGAATACTCGCAAACCAAGATTCCTCGCTGTAACTATTGGCATCATGTTCATCATGTAAGGGAATCCAACCAATTCTTTCTCCTCCTTGAATGCTCAAGATCTACATCCCACCATAATGTTGGCTCTCCTTGTATTGAGGTGTTTTGTTATCCGTGAGATGCAAGGCATTGTATATAGCAAAAAGTTTCTCCGCTTTCTTAGAGGTAAGTCTATTCCTCTTAAAAGATTGGATCCACCCATATGTTGACCAATTTTCTCAGAAGCAGAATTAGAAACCTGAGAAAGACAAATGTCAAGTGTACTTAGTGATCCTAGAGGCCCATACAGTTGCCACCAACTCACTGGACAATGTTGTGCCAATGTGCTCTTATCTATCTTAGCTGAAGTTTTGTATTCCTTAGGATAAGAAAACTTGAGCCAATCAGTTTTGACCCGTGAAGCATCCTTTACATTTTAGATTTTTAGGGCTTTCATGAAACCTTTCTTCACCTCCTCATCATCTATGGGGACAATCCTACCAAACCTCTCCGCATACCATTTAGGATTTGGTGCATATGCGGCCATAAGGGTGTTCATCTTATTCCAACTCCGCTCAATGATGGGTTGAACATGCTTATGGTAGAACTCCAAGGTGGGCTCCCTTGCTCGAATAGTGGCCTTCATTTGGCAAGCATACTATCAATACACTCAAATATCCCACTGAGGTTGGGGCTTTTGGAATCCCCATATCTGATCACACTCAAAACTCAAATACATTCAATGCGATATATCTCACACTAGCCCAAAGTGTGTTTGTCACCACCACCACTTTCTCTCTCTTCCCCTACTCTATCGTGGACTCTCCTTATTGAGTCCACTCATGCATAAGTTGCAGGGGATCTTATAAATCAAACATCCTATTCAACAAAATAAAGTAGAATGCAAAACGCGTGTCCATGGGGTTGAGGAATTCCTTCCTCAAAAAGGTATGAAAGAGTGCCAATGATGTGTGGTTGTTGCAGATGAATGTCTGCACCTCTTTAGCCTCTGCGAAAACACTCTTCATTCAATCAAATTTTCCAATGTTTTTTAGTGCATTGTCCATGACATGCATCCAACACAGGGTCCAAAATATATGTCGGTAGTGAGCCTCAACAAGCTTACCTTTTTCTCTGCACATGTAAGTTCCATCTATAACAACTTGTACAACATTGACAGAGCCAACATGATTAATGGCATCTCACAAAATAAAAAATAGAAACTTTGCATCCTTCTTCTTTCTTAAATAGTCAATGGTCTTCAAGAACTAAAAGGTCCCTCCATGTATGAGACAATGATATTGATAATAGGGCAGACTAATATCCATCCACCCATCCATGATGATGTTGCAACCATGAGAAAGTCATGTGAACCTCATCTTCTCCATTAATAAATTAACCTTGGAATGTTTCCTATCCAAGATTGTGGTCCCTAATTTCGTGTCTCTTGGGGACACATAACCGATACCTTCTTTGGCTACCTTAGCCATAGCCTACTTGTAATAAGGAGAGCGAGCAACTTGAAATGGGATGCTAATGGAATAGAGTAATTTACGGTGGCATCATCAACCTCTTCTCTGGCCTTTATATCATACATATCTACATCTGGATTGGGGGCCACAACCTTTCTCTTCCCATGACTACCAAAAGCATCCATTGCAATCACCTTATAACTTGTTTCAATAATTGAGAAAGCACTCGTAGAATTTGTTTGAGAACTAGAAAGGGTACCACCAATGCCACAAACTATAGGAACGTTTTCCATGGTATCTCCATTAAACAACCTCCCTACCTTTGCCCTCTCATCAAGTGATAGTTGTCCATAAAGGCCAACACTTTTTCTTGGGATGTGCAATGAGTGTGTATTCAATCTAGTAATGCTGCCCAACCAAGTCAATGAATATATATTGCATTCCCATGTTTTAGTCCTCTCTGAAGTGTTTGATTTGGGATCTTTAATGGCTTGAACAAATTGTTTGAAAGGGTTTTTTATGAAATCGTCCCTTGGCATATTTGTTTAACATCTTAGAGTGGCATCTAAACTTATCAACACTCGCATACCAACTGCTAGTTTGAGTTGCTTGTTGCCTTTCTCCTTGCACACTCCCACCCATCTTATCAACCATTTCACATTCAACTTCATGCTCACTATTTGAACTCATTTATGGACTACAATAATAAAAAACAGCAATATAACTATTCTATTATAAACCAATGTGCATTTGGAAAAAGATATAAACACAACAACAATATCCTTCAACCTAGTTTGCATTTGAAAACAGTAATAGAAAAATAGCTAATTCATCATTCCCTTAACCCATTTTGATTTGCAAATAAATAGCAACAAGTGAGGGATCATCGTACATACCTTGCTCTTGTGCTCTTGCTCTTGCTCATCTTCATTTTCCTCTTAGCTTCTTGCAAGTGTGATTGAAATGAATGTGGGTTGGGATTTTTATTAGTTCTTGTTATGTGTTTTAGGGTTAGGGTTGTAGTATTGTAGTTTACTTGTAATTAAGATAGGTTAGATTAGGTGTTGGTGTCCTCAGATTTCGCCCTAAAATCTGAGACTACCCTATGAAAAATTTTCGTACTTTTAAAATAATGGGTCGTTTAGTGTTTCTATTGTTAGAAAGTTTCTGTATTGCGTCAAGATATTCCCAAGGAGCCATATTAGCCAATTTCGCCAAATACCCAGATGTCCAAAATTGTTATATTCTGTCATTGGGGTTTGCCTGCGGGAAATTTGTATTTAATTATTTTGAGCCCCGTTTGAGGCAATTTGTGCTCCGGTTTAACCCTGTTGTGATCGTACATGTCAATATTCCCATATACCAGTAGGGTTTTAACTTGGAATGGATCCCGGGCTTTATTTGTAACTTCTGGCAACGTTTTGTATTTTTACTGTTTTCCTGTTTCATTTTCTGTGTAATTTCTCTGGATCAATTCCTTTGCACTAATTTGGCCTGATTCTTGGCCTGGAGTATCTGGAGATAACATATACACATGTTGTGCCAGAAGAAATTCACCATCGGAGATCTGGTTCTCTTGGAAAAGATAAAGTCGTACACCAAAAAGCTTCTTCATGGGCTGGCCACATTTTTAGAACTAGAAGACTTTAAAGCTGGATCATAGAATTTTTGGTAGTAGTAGGTTGGTGGAAATTTTGTACTTGCCTAGCAGGGTACTTTTTCCCATGAAAGCAACGTCACTTAAGTCACAATGGGAAAATTGGAGGCAACAAGCAGGTGGAAATTTCTTACTTGCCTTACAGGGTAAAAATTCCTATTGTGAAATACAAGATAAAATCATTTAAGGCATTGAATGGGGTTTTCTTACCTGCCTTGTAGGGTAAATAATTCCATTATGAAAGTCAAACAACTTAAGTGAATCATGTAATTTTATTGCCTGCCTGGCAGGGTAAATAATCCCCTTATGAAAGTCAAACGAATTAAGTGAGTCATGGGATTTTCAGGGCTGCCTTGCAGGGTAAATAATGTCATTGTCAATGTGACTTTTATAAATAGAAATTCCTTATTCCAAAAAGTGCAACCCACCTTGGGTGAATAAAAATGCATTAAATAAATATTTGTTAATATTTATTCACCCAATTTTGGCACCCATGCTTGTGGAAAAGTCAGCAAAGAGAAGTGGACAAAAGGAAGTTGAAAATAGACAGTTCCAAAATTAAATAAATATTATTTATTTAATGCAGCCCCTTAATGTCAAAAAGTGCGCCCCATTTGGGAGAGAAATAATATTATTTTAAGTATTAAATGAATTGATTAATTCCTATTTTCAGTGGCTAAGGTCAAAGCACACTGCGAGGCTTGAGTTAACTAAAAGCAGAAGTCTAAAATTAAATAAATTTAATTTATTTAATGGAAGCCATGAGCATGCACAAAATAGGTGCCCCATTTGAAGAGTGAAGCTTATTAATTAATTAATTAATTGTTAGGAATAGGAAAGGCATTAATTAATTATAGAATGGTGAAGATTATATATGTAGGGGCTGCCATATGGATGAATTAATTAATTCATAGGTAGAGAAGTGCAGCCCAGAGGAAAAGTGTGCCCCAGTTGTAGAGGATTTTTGCTCATAAGAAGGTGAAATTAATGTTGAAAGCTTGAAATTTTGGCGCACAGGTTGAAAGAAATTGATTTGTGTCTTGATAATTGTTTGCATAAGTGATATAGGTTCTCAGGTGAAGTTGGTAAAATTTATGCTTGCTTTGCATGCAAATAAAACATTAAATTTGGGGCAGCAGGCTTGAATAATGCAGATTTTTATGATTAAAATCCATTGTTCATGTTCCGGTTGCCATCTTTATTTGAATTAATTGCTAGAATTCATTACAGGTGCATTTATAAGAGAAAGGGAGCTTAAATAATTGTCCAATACATTTAATATATCCTCCGAATCTAAAGAATTATCCAGATCTGCACCGGTTGTGAAGAATTTCAGCCGAATAAAGAGGAAAAGAATTGTTCAGACAAAGATTGCTCTAGCCATGGCAAAGCGGGATGAAAGAATCAGCGTAAGCAAAATTCCAAATCCATCTTGTTTCAAGAGCTTCATCATCTTGTTTCGAACGCAGCATCTTGTTTGAAGATCCATCCTTCTTCTAGATCCAGCTGCTTTAAGTCACTTCCAAATCTAGCCATTTCTAGTCACTTCCAGATCCAGCCACTTTCAGATCTAGTTTGAATCAGTGGCATGCAGAATATGAAAAAGGACAAGACTGCACCTTTCCTTTTTCCTCTTCTTTCTCTTATTTCCTCTGACAAAATAATTGAGCAATGAATTATATTATACAACTTAAGTGATTGGTTTAAAAGCCATTACTTAAAGAAGTCAACTACTTGGAGATAGGTGGTAGACGTGCGAAATAGAAGGTTCTATTTTTAGTTGCAAATCATGCATGTCATGCAAAGAGGAATTTCAAGAGGGAGATTTCCAGTTGTTTCCTTTCTGAATTCCACATGTGTTAGTTCAACTAAAATCTTTTAACTTGTAATTGGCCCTCTACATTCTATAAGTAGTGGAAGAACCTTCGGGTTAAAGAATTAGAATTTCTAAGTAGCATCCTTGTGTTCCAGACTTTGTGCTGAAACCTTTGAGAGCCACTTGAAGAAAAAGAATATATAGGAGTATATTTCCGGAGAACTTTGTGTCACAGTGTATTGTGTTTCTTGCTTTTTATCTTAGATCTTTTAATAGACTTTGTGTTATTTTAGATCTAGATATAGAGCTACCTTTTCTTAGAATTCTGTGTTTATATCTATTGGTTTCTTCTATGTGCATGCAATCAACTCTGTTATGTATTGATTGGGATGCACATCTTCCCCATTTCTTCTCTGTGTTTATATAATTCCCTTCTTCTATAAATATTTCCATTTTTAAGCAGTTGCTTACTTGTTGTAGAACTGTATAGCTATGGTTCATGAGATGAACAGTTAAAGTAAAACCCCATTTAGATATTAACATATTATAAATTGAAAAATCTGACATAGGATCCTCACTAGTAAATGAGGGAGATTTATCTCATGACTACCTAGGTTTTGTGCTATGCAGAAAATATAGCCAACATAACCGTAACTAAAATAAAATTAAATAAATGATGTGTTGTGGGTTCGCCATTCCTAAAGTCATTTTTGTTGTGGTTGGTTCATTATTAGTAATCATTCATTGGGAAATTTGTGGTATCAACATTCCTATGTTGTTTTCATGTGTCTACGTGAGTCGATGACTTAGGAAATTGTTGTATGCAAGTTGAGTTTATGTACTTAGAGCTCTTGCTGTGTTGTGTGTAGTGAGCAATGTAAGTCAAAAAGAAAATTATCCTAGTATTTTACTGTTGTATTTGTGTGTGTAAAATGTGGGCACTACATATAGTAATATTAAAAATAATTTTAAAAAAAATGTTTAATGAATCACTTCTTGATCATACTAATGCAAAATATACTCCAAAAGTGTGTCATTCTCAACATGTTATAACACCTCTACAGTTTTATGATTACCTATTGGATGTTATGATTGGCACTATTACTACTATTACATATTCTGAACTAATTATCACCTTTGATAATATTGATATGTCTTGTGTGATCTAATTTCGGATACACTTTATATTCTTGCTTTTGTTTACCAACATAATATACACAATATTTTTGTTGATAATAATTCTAACTATAATGCAAGCACTTTCAATTTTATTTATTTTTTGTGATTTAATATATAACAAGTGACAATTGATATTAACAAACAATATGGGAACATATTTATCTCCCTTTCAAAGTTTTCTCTACAATTATTACTATTTTTTTACGTTAGTTGCATTTACTATTGTCTCATGTGACATGTGTATAGGTTTCCCTTGGCTATGTGATTTTAGGGATATACCATCTATATTACACTAATGTGTTATATTTATGTCTAATTAAAAAGTATTTATATTTATGGGTATATCATGTGAGGATCCTATCTATAAGTGGGTTATGTAAAATGATTCATTTGTAACTCCCACTCTTAGTGCATCTACATAAAGATATTCTAGTTCATAAGTTGCTTCTAGTGTGTCACTTTCTCGCAAGCCTCATGATAGTCCTATTAGATTATATGCTAATTCTAGTGGGTCACTTCCTCCTAGGACTCCTAATAGGCCTTCTAGTTTACAAATTACTTATGGTGGATTACTCTCTTATAGGCCTCCTAGTAGGTCATTATCTACGCATGTGACTTTCCATAAGCCATTTAACCATAGGTATCCTACTGTGTGTAGTATGGTTTCACCACATATTCCACAAGATCATCCTTCTTCTCTTATGACACTTATGAGGTCCGAGCCTCCTTCATCTTATGGATTTTATTGGGTAGTTATTTTCTACCCCTTCCCTTTACATAGATATTTGTCATAATGGAAAAACATTCGAAAATTATTATAATAAAAAAAGAATTCACATATTTAAAATAAATAAAGAAACATATTCATGTTTTGTTTTTCTAGATAGTTCCTTTACACACGGTGTCTTTCATGTTAGTTTGATAGATATCATATATATTTCTATATTCTCTTTACACCTGTATTCATAACGTATCTTGAGCTTGATATAGGAACACACATATTCATAAATGATGGTATCATTTAGATTCATCCATTCCCAATGACAAGTTAATATCTGTGGCATATACTACAATATATAGGTGTTTTATTTCATTAAATTTATTTTATACTTCGTTGTTATGCACAATTAAATATATATTGTTTAAATGATATATTTTAAGATAATATGATTAACATGTGTATTATTTGGTGGTTAACCTATTTTGTCCCATGTGATATGTCATAGACTACTAATATTTACTATACATTCTTGTTACATTACTTTATTGCTTAATTACATGAATCTAGAGTGCTTATCATATATAACATGAGTTCCTTATTTGTATTCCAATATTTTCTGTGTATCATGTTTTAATATCTATACCTATATTTTGGGAGGATGCAACTTAATGGGAGTCAAATGGAAGGATAAGTGTTCACCTTTTTTCTAAAAAAAATAACTTCTTAACTTGGAGAGACTTATAGAGATAACTAGTCAAACAATGTTTTGACAATGTAAAAAGATAAATTGTGACAATTTAAATATAGTTTCTAAATTTTTGCAACACCCACATGAGATAAGTAGATGAAATTTACTCAATTTTACAATGATATAGCATTTTTTTGTGAAAACACAAGAAAACTACATGTGTATGGACATAATTGTTTAGAGCAAATAAATGATTTTTTTAATGAAATTTCATACAAGCATTCAAAAAACTTTGATGACTGGTGAAAAATCTATTTCATATTTTTTAAATTAATGTAATAATTTTAAGTGATTTTACAAGTCAAGAAAGTAGGAAAAATGAAAAGCAAGCTTACAACCACAACATTTTGAGGTTAATTACTTATATTTGAATTTTTTTATTTTTTAAAACAGATAAAAACCATTACTAGATTGTTGAGATATAATTTTTGTAATCCATTGATTAGTCATCAAAAAATATTAAAATATTGGTATTGTGAATGAATAAAATATAAGTAGCTATGTTAGGTAGAAATTAAGTACTTATTAAAAATAATAAGTTAGTCTTTAAAATAAATTGAAAACTATATTCTCCCATCTATAAACCCATATTTTATTTTTAAAATATTCATAAATATAATGAAAATTTTATACCTACAAAGGTGAATAAATATTCAAATTATTTTAGAAGCCTTCTTGGCTTATTTAATGTAGGTACAAAGCTAAGGTTCGAACCCCCCTAGCCATAATATAAGGTATTTTAAGAGGGAAAAATAATAAAACATATTGAAAATAAACAAAGGGTGTATGCTCTTTAAAAATGGTATCCATACATTAAAAATGGTGGATGTCATTTGAAAAGGGTATTCACCCTTTGAAATGTCAATATTTATTAATTTAGCACTACAACGAGTATATGATCTTTATAGTGGAAAGGGAATATGACCTTTGGAAGTAATCCCTTTTCATTTCAAAATTTGTATACCCTTTATATTACAAAGTATGTACACCCTATAGAATTTGGGAAGGGATTTACAAAGGGCGTATAAATTTTTTATAAGGGTATACATCCTTTACAAAAAATTACCAAAATGGCCTCAAATTTGACCCTTGAATTTGTGCATTTACCCTTGTATGTATAAAATTTATTCTTCATATGAGGCTTGATTTTATTCTATATAATTATTTTGTGACAACCACATTTTTCCCATGTTTGCAACTTTGTGCCTTGATCTTCCTTTTTCATGTTATCGCTTATGTTAGCTTGACTAAATATATCTTCACTTATATGCATACTTTATTCTATAGAAATGTACTATTACTTCCATTTCTTGTTTTGTTGCATGTTTTTATGTTGCATGTTTTTATATTTTTTTGCTATGTTATTCACCATGTGCAATGCATTTGGTAAGGATAGGTTCTCAATTTTGGCCACCATTACAACTTTCTATGTGATCCAACACAAACTATTAAAATTATTCTACATAAGTACACATATTTTATTTTGATATAAGCATTCACCTAATCTCTCAGACGCCTCCAAAAAGAGGAAATTATTTAGATATATTCTACATCTACCACCAATACAAGAAGATTATATGACACAAGTATAATTATTTACAAGGTTCACATACTTCAAAATAGGTACAAATACCACAAAATTCCACACTGGACAAAATTATAAACTTCAGTTCAATATTCTAATATCGTCTAAACCCTACTACATGTTCCCAAATATGGTCCATATTCTCTAAATTTTCCAACAATTTTGAATTCTTAGAGCTATGTAAAAACTTCATGTACAAAGTTAGACACATATCAGACATAGTTTAAAGCATTATATATAATGGACATGAGGACTTCATTCCTTCTTAATTAAAAATCTCAAATATAATTACAAGAACAAAGTTTTGGGGCACGAGCCTTCTTCTAAGAATTATTTAAAATTTACATAATCAGACTTAGTTGTAAAACACATAGTGGGGAATGGTGTATCAATTCCTTTTCTATTGTGTGGTTTACTTACCAAATTGGTCCTCGATCCCTCTACCGTGGGACATAATATGTAGGGTTATGGAAGGTATCGAATCAAATATGTTCCTTATAGGATATATAAGTTTCAATCATCTTTCAAATTCAAAGGAGAATATATAGGGTTATTTGCAACAGACATTGTTACAAATAACAAAAGCTTGCTATAACAAGCTACGGGTGAGCAACTCAATTGACAAACTAACAAGTTATTAAATAAGTAGACAACTAAATGATTTTTCAATGATCTATCATGCGTATCACTATGATGTAGTAATAAGTAAATATCCAATAGATTCCTCCCAACTCCTTTGGATACTTGCTATTGCAACCTCTTAACAGCTAATACCAAGGTCCTATTTACAACTTCCATTTGTCCATTGGTTTGAGGATGGAAATTTGTGCTTCATTGGAATTTGGTATCGATCCTGTTCCACAAGGTATTCCAAAATTTCCCCGAAAGTCTGGCATCTCTATCTGAAACAGTATACATGGGCAACACAACATGAACCCGACCATCAGAAAAGAATCGTTCAACTGCTTCATACCCTTTCATTGTCTTCTTACATGCAATCAAAACACACATTTCGCTGAATTTATCTACAACATATCGATGGTCATGGCCATGCTTAGACTATTCATGGAGATGTTCTCCTATGGTCTAGTAGGTGCCTGTAGAGGTACGTACATTCCTTATTTCCTAGCATTAGGCTTGCATATTTAACATAATTCCCATTCCCTAATGAATCTTGATACTTCTTCTTGCATATTGGACCAATACACATACCGTTGTGAATTTGTCATGGTCTTACCAGTGTCACAATGACCCAATAATTTGAAAGTGTGAATCCTTCATCAATAAAAGTCTTTCTTCCTTTGAGATATATATTTTATCTCAGTTGCGGAGTACCCAATATTTGAGGTAGCATCTATCCTCACCAGCATTATCAACTTTCTTGGCCTAGAACTATTGGAATGTTTCCGCAAAATCTGAATCTTGTGGCATATGTTTCCTCATAAGCCTCTTTTGTGAAAGGCTCAAGTTGTGAAACTGCTGTCAAAGCTGGAACTTCCTTTGTGATTGATGACCTAGATAACATATCTGCCACAACATTCGTGCTCCCCTTCTTGTACTTGATCACCAAATGAAATTGTTGAAGGAGACCCATCCATTTGTAGTGTCTTGCTTGTTGCAATTGATTTTCTACTTGCAAATATTGATGAAGTTTGTGGTCACCATGCAGAATAGTTTCTTTACCAGACAAATAATGTTTCCATTTCTTTATTGCTTCAACTTGTGTGCACATTTCTTTATTGGTTCAATTTCTATACACATTTCTTTATATCATATATAAGAAACCCTCTTACTATTGAAGAAAATACCCTTGGATGATACCAAAGTGGCTTACCTTGTAACAACACTACCCCCATAGCATACTCACTTTCATCCATTTCAACTTCAAATGGCTTCTGCAAATTAGAAAGAGCAAGTACTAGTGCATGGCTGATTTTATATTTCAAAGAATCAAAATTACTATGTTCCTTACCCCATGAAAATTCTTACCACTTACTACGATTGTATGTAGAGGCATTGCAATGTTGGAAAAATTTTGAATGAACTTTCTCATGTAATGTACTACTACAATAGAACTTGTAGCCTCCATGGCAATCCAAGGTGTGAGCCAATTAGTGATAGCCTCAATCTTTGTTGGATCCACTCTCGGTTTTCCTTCTCCTACCACATACTCCTAATAAATTAGTGATTATTTTGCAAAATTGCATTTCTTCATATTGCACAAAAATTGTTTTTCTTTCATCACTTGCAAGACTTGTCTCAAATGAATTAGATATTCTTCCCATGCGGTACTAGAAACTAAAATATAGTCTAAATACCCTATGACACATGTATCTATGAAAGCCCTCATTACATCGTCCATCACTCTGGTAAGTGTAATAGATGCATTGCATAAACCAAAAGGAAATAATAACCATTCAAACAAACCCTAGTTTATCTTAAAAGTTGCCTTTAGCACAACCTCCTCCATACAAACTTCATGGTTGTCAGATTTGAGATCTAACTTTGTGAAGTAATTAACATGTTATAGTTGTCCAATAAGTCATCAATCTGTAGAAGTCGATATCTATTATTTATGGTGATCTTGTTCAAGGCTATATAATCTACGCACATTCTCCATTAGTTGTCATTTTTTCATGTCCCTTTTTGAAGGCTGATTTTCGAAGACCTTAACCCATTCTCTCCCTGTGGATCTAAGGAGGAAAGCAAGGGGAAGATCTGAATTATATATTTATTGTTGTTTCATTTATTATCATGTATCATATTAGGAAGCCTAGCACTCTAATAGAGAGATTTAAGTAGTTAAGAAATAATGGTATTAAGAGCATTAAGCTCTAAATACCATTTATTTATTTATTAGCACTTACCTTAAGGGGTCGGCCATTATTTTATATTGTAAAAAGCACTCCTTGTTATATAAGGAAGTTGCTTGGGCATTAATGATTTATGTTTTTGGTGATTATTCTTATCTTGGTGAAAGTTGGCTAGTGTAGCCCTTTTACTCTCTCAAGGACGAAACCCCTTGGGTTGAGGACCTCATCCAAGGACGAAAACCCTTAGTTGGGAAACTTGTGAAGGACAAAAACCCTTCATGAGTTGTTTGTGTGCAAGCTAATTGGAAAAGCAATAAAGTATCTTTCTCTTACATTTGTGGTCTCTTTGATGCAATATTATATTTTCTTAGAGTGGAGCAACCTACCTTGGAGGGGGATTTTGGTATGTGTGTTACTAATTTGGCAAATCTGAAATTACTAGCTTGTTCTTCATAATTTATAAGGCCAATATCTTGAGTTTCATGAATTTTGGAGCTTCCTAAGTTGAGTTGTGAGTTTTTAAAGTAACATTATAGACGAGGGTTTCATTGAAATTTATATCTCCATATCTAGGGTATTAAAAATCATATTTCTTGCATTATATGATTGTTGATGTTATATCATAATTTTAGAGACTTAAGTGAGGTTGATTGGAAGGGTATTGAAGGCACGAAGGTGGAGTTTAATATAATGTCCCCATTTTGAAGACCCTTAGCCTGTCTTTCCCCATGGGCTTTTGGGATGTTGCAAAGAGGAAATTATGTTGAGTAATTAAATAATACTGTCTGGAGAGTGATTTTAATCATTTGTCATTATAAAGCAATATTTATTTAATTATTTAATTATGGATGTTGAGAGGTTTTCTACCACCTTGAAGTATTACTCCCAAAAGAATATTTATGGAGAAATTGATGTAATTTATTATTTAATTTAATTCCCAAAATGCAAAATAAAAAGGGGAATTTTTTAAATAATATTTGGGTGGCTTTTAAATGTTAAAACACTCTTAGAAAGGGGACACCACACATAGAGAGAACAAACTATTTTTAATTTTTGATTTCCCTCCACGAGGGATTGCGAATTTTGTGCTCCTTGTTTATAAAAGGAGATCTTGGGATCATTGTAATGGTTATGCTATGATGAAATCGATTTGAACTCCATGCTTGGAGTTGGGATGTATGCCCACCCTTGATACTTGTTCTCTCTTGCATTGAAGATCTAATTGAAGTTAGTTTTGATATCCATTGAAGTGTTTTTGTGTGTTGTTGCAAATCAATTTGGTTGAAGACTTCATTCCAGCCCTAGCGATTTGTCTTGTAATGTTCATGGACTGATTTGAATGCATTATTTACTGTAAAATCGACCAGCTGGTGGTGTGCTATTCTCTCCTAACTCTAGTGACTCCTTTCATGGTGATTATGGACTGTTTAGAGCCCTCTTTGAAGTGAATCAACCCAGATTTATACATATTTTATGCCCTTTCTAGAGCGATTCCTTTTAGACAAGTCTGGCGCTAATATTTGGTGTGTATTGATTGATTGAGGTTGAATTTAAGCTGCTGTTCTTTCCCTAAAACCAGCAACTCCGATTGGGGTAAATGTTGAGTATTTAATGCATGTTTTTGATCCTCCTAAAAACAGCAAAATGGATGGCATTGTTTATTTGTTCCCAGCTGCTATTTTCATGATGTTCTGGGCCATTTAAGGCAGCGATCTGGGTGAGAGTGTTTGGGATATAATATTAATTACTTTTGGTATCATTCCCACACATTTGAAGTCTCCTTTTGGGCTGTTAATATCTGAGTGTGGCGACTGGGTTTAATGTATGTTTTAATGATGTTTTGAAGTCTAGTTGGCAGCGATTTACCTTGCATGAGCATTCCTTCTGGTGGCTGGTTTCTACTATGCATAACAACTATATTTTTGCATGATATTGAGGTATTTTTTAAGGTCTGGCAACAGCGAACTATAGGTAGAAGATAATCTGAGTTGTATGCACACTTTATCACTCATTTTGCAGCGATCCATGCATGGAGTTTATGATCAGATTATATATATGTTCCAGCGACTTGTATGAGGGCAAATAGATACAGTAGTTGTCATTTATTTACCTCTATGTGAGTACAGTGACCAAATTTAAACTGCAGCAGTGTATTTGAATTCATAAACAGCAGTTTACATTCAGTTTGTGGTAGAATGTTCGGTATAATCTTGGTTAAAAATTTTAACCAAATCTTGAAGTTGTTTCTTCACTTCATTACTCTCTAAAATTGATTGCATGTACAAAACAATGTTGGGTAAAGGAGATTCGGGCCACGATTGAATATCATGCTTTACTTCCCTTTTTCGAGGCAAATATTTTAGGAGTTTGGAACACTTCTTGAAAGGAATGCAAAAAACCATCCAATTTTTTTTAATCATCTTATTAGCATACAATCTACTTTTAGAAATCCCTAACCCATCCTTTTTGCTTATCTTTGAAAAGAAGTAAACAAAATTGCTTATTTGCTTGGATGAGTCTTATTTTCTTGGTTGGTACTTGCTAGGGCAATCCTGGGCTTGCTTTGATGTGCCTTGATGATGTAGTTGATTTCATCATTAATCCGTTTGTACCGGTTATTCATCCTCATGAAAATAACATCCCTAAGATACAAGGACTTCCAAACCCAACATCAAATGCATCAAAAAGAATTGTGTTTGCTTCTATCTTGTCAACATGCCATGGGTTAATACCAAATCTATATTGACATCTCTTAGTTACTTGAATCTCAGCACCCTTTTCACCCAACGCAAAGGATATGGATGAGGATGATTATATGATTTCAAGCCAAACTTTTTAACAACTTTCTTTGAACTCAAATTAGATTGATAACCAATATCAAGAAGTGCATTTACCATGGTTTTCTTGATGTGGATCTATGATTTGGAATCAACATGCTTATTAATTCTCCCTTGGTCCTCGCTGCTTGCGTTGTTGGTGGTGATGCAACCCAACTTCTAATCAACATTAGAATTTTCCTCGATCTCCACCTCTAATTCCTTTCTCTCAAAGATATCCATGGAATTCTTGGAGTCCTCCTTGGCGACATGATTGCTTGGGATGCAATTTTAGATCATGCAACTTCTAACGCCTTAGCATCTAATATGTCTATCTACGGCACGCCGATTGCAATGGTTCTTTGGATTCTTACAATTATGTAAAGAAGTGGCAATTCTCTTACCTTTCAACTTACCCTTCTTCTAGGCTTTGTAAGGCTGGTTTCGCTCTTTCTCGAATTGATTTGAGGATAAATTTTGCCTTGAGGGTTTCCCCTCTCCTCTTCCTTTTCTCATCCTCAATGTAGTATGCTTGTACACATGCCTAATCAGATGAACCGTTTGGCTTACTTGAGATGTCCCCTGTCTTCTTAGGTAGTTTGATTTGGAGACTTTGAGCCCAAGTCCATTTTGACAAGTTGTCCTCATCCTCCAAGTGAACAAGGGAAGTCATTGTCACATGGCTTGTCTATGGAATTCTGTGGTATAGTGATTTGCATTCTTCTTTGATCACTTTCTTGGCTGAAATACTGTCAACTTCGTTTGGGTTAAGAAGATGAAAGGCTCGATAAGATAAATAGTTTTTACATAACAAGCACTTTGAATTCAGGTCCCTCCTAGCTACAACTGGCATTCTAATTTTGTTTTGGCAGAAAATGCCAGACATGGTTTCCCACCAAATAGGATGCATGGACCGTCCATATTGAGACATACAAAAGAGAGTTTTTGTCACCTTAGCATACCTTATGCAAACTAAGTCCCTTTGGGTTGTTAACTCAATTCCTGTCTAGCTAATTCAGGACGATTTACTTGTGCTTTCAAGAAGTTCTGATGTTGCAACTTTGGTTTCAACTTTGAAGGGAGTGATGTGCAGAATGATTTTACCTTTGTCTAGGATTTGGAGCACCAATGTTCATGCCCTCATCCTATGGTAGCATCTTCCTCATGGAGGCTCTGATTCGAAATTGCCATCTTTATTGTACCCATTTCTTCAATTGTACTTCGATACTCCATAAGCGCTTGTATTAGATCTTGTAAAAAACTGACATCAAACCTATGTAACATTGATTGAATTTTTATGGGGAGTGATTTGTAACCCTCCATTTCCAGCCATGAAGTGTGAGCCAAAAGTTTCTATTGGCATTAAAACAAAGACAGCTTTGCCTCTAGGATGAAACCGCATACTTTGCATAGATTTTGGGGTACTTTTGTTTGGCGTTTATTCCATTGGTAGCAGTATACATAACTGCCATGACGAATTATGCAACCATCCGATTGTTGGCTTGTTTGGTGAGTGTTCGTTACGCTAAAATGCAAATACAGGATGTGCGGAACTGAACTAGGGTTGCATAATGTTATCGCTTCCTTATGGCTGTCAGTTCAAGGTTTGGTAGATTACTCTCAATTGGGCAGTAGGCATGAGTACAGGTCTAGGAAATGCTAGCAATAATTCAGGAATGAGTAGAGGAGACTATTACACCTTGAGAGTTTCTCCATTGGAGACCTAAGCAAGGAGAGTTGTCATTTTCATCCTCCAGAATCCATAGTTCCTAACAACAGTGAGAGGTTGCCAATGTTATAGTGATTTGGAAAAGGACAGTAGAGTGCTAAAGAAAACTATGACAAAGTTACAAACATTGCCTGAGAGGGACTGACAATTTGTATTCCTAATCCATTTTAGTGGCCATTAATAGCAATATATTGTACCAAATTGTGAATTCGTCCCACCTAGCTTGAAGGGGAGTGTCTAATTTCCTAACCCAGGTGCTAGATTTTTTTCCCTTCAAATTAGAGCATTTCTCTAGGGTAAATATTGAGACGTTCAACAGATGTATTTTGCAGCTGTTTCTCCATTTCTTTCAGCCATGTGTCTATGTGAGTTGCAACATTATATTTCTAGCACGTCTATAACTTTGTCTCTATGTTAAATCCAAGTTTGATTCTCATCACTTAGGTTGACCTTGTGATGTCAAGAATTCGTGCTCATGGTGAAACCTAGGGTGGAATGTCTACTTGGTTTATCAGATCAGGCTCTTCCTCTCCTATGCCAAACTTCTTGGTTAGAGCACGAAGCACCTTGTCCATGGATTCTTGGTTGCATAGCTGTAGATCTCTTGCTAGTTTGGTTATAGTATCTTTGGGATTTCATCACGCTTTCCATGCACTCTATGACATCAACTCTCTTCGCAAGACCTTCTTCGCTTTCTTTTGCCATTTTTTTCACCTTCTGATTCCACTTTCTTGTAGAAATCTCATGATTTCAGAAGGTAGTAGGTTCTATCCTCTTTTGATCTTGTCACTATCATGCAAATCAGTTGACAATACTTTTCCACATTACCCGAAGTTGAATCAACTCTGATACCAAAATAATCAGTAAACTCCTAAGAATGTACATGGCATTAATAGAATTCACATAGGATCACAATACGCTGTTCTACTTTAAATTTCACTTCAAAATGACAGATTTAGAATGCATATTAGGAATTTTGAATGTAGTGTAATATGTTGATGGGAAACATAAACAAAATTTTCAGGACTGAAATATGTAAGAAATCAACTATGAAGAACAAGCATGAACCATGAACACTAAAGGACAAAGGGATTTTGGTCTAAAAAACCCCGAGGTGGGGAAAAGCTAGTTGAACGTGGCAATTACCCAGCTTCCTAATCTTCTTATGGCCAAAGACGGATTACAAAGAGATCAATAGAACAAATACAATAGCGTCATGCTATCTAGCTTGCTCAGTTATTCTCTAATCCTTTTCCCTTCTACAACCAATTGAACACCAACTCTACTCTGTCACACTCTCATGCCTTCAGCTGAATTCGCGTCTCTTACTTATCATGCTCATGAATGTCCTTTCATGCACTAAAGGACTCCCAATGGTTTTGGGAACTAAAAAGACAATGTCCTTCGTTGTTACTGTCCCAAACAAACAATTCAGGTGAAACCTCCAGTTAATCCAGACCAATGGTTGGCAGTTACATAACCGCCACTCTACAAACATCAGCGGTTACATAACTGCGGTTACACGGAAGAAGCCAACCCTGAATAGTGTAGTTTTAATTAGCCAAACTCTCAATCTTTCAGATGCAACAATTCAACACAGAGAACAATGCCATAGACGTGTCAATTGATAATTCCTTCTCAGCCTTGAATGGCCTCTGATGAACAGTTTTTGCATTTTTCCAGAGAAGAATGAAGATAGTCAGGTACTCTTAAAAGATGAAGAAATCTGAAGATAAGATGAACAGAACATCTTTGCTAAACTGAAATACGATCTCTAAAATACAGGAGAGCAACATTGAATCATAATAAGGGGCTTTATTCCGTTCATCGCCACCCAACTTGGATTGAGAGGAGCGTCTGACAATATCGCAGGAGGCCCAAGAGTTTAGCCCTCTTCATCTCTAGAAAAATGAAGGAACAAGTCACGTAGAATTAGTCCAACCAAACTTTCTTCATATTTTCTACGCATTACACGTGAGTCTAGGTTTGTATAGTATTTGCAGGCTAATTGATTTTTTCATCTGCAAATATAATGGAAAATCAAGTTTTCTTTAATTTGTTCTTGCTCAGATTAAAATTCACAGTCAAAAGGTTAGAACATAGTTACACTGGTCAATAGATGTTCATATAAAGTATCTCTACTTTTGTTTTATTTATGCAAATGTCTAACAAGATTGAAATACAAGGAAAAATGTTTGTCGTAAAGGCAAGACACATAAACCTTTGCTATCTAATATGTCTGCTCACCCTCACCCAACTCAAACAACTTCTATTCAACTAGAACAGGCATTTGATAAATTCAGTAATAATTTGGCTGCTTTTTTAATAGAATTATGAAAACTTTACTATCATAAAGCTAAATTATTTTCATATGACTATAAAATGTTGAAGCGGAATAACTGGAATATTTTTATCTAAACACCAAGTTACCTATAAATCCCATACGTGACTAGCTCATGGTCATCTCGTAGGTATCTTTTGATATCATGCGTAAAACTTCGGCGAGCAGTAAGTATACCACTTTTTCTGATGAGTTCTCCAATCACAACCATTATGAGGCCTAAATTGCTTGCCCACCAGTGCATCTTAAGCTCTGGAATGAAATTAACTTCTAATGCATATTCTATCAGCCCACAGAACATAGCTAAAGCATAGGGCTTGCTGATAAGCAATGCTGCAGTTAAAATTCAAAAATATCAATTATATGTTTCCAAAAATAAAAGAATTCAAAATCAAGTATAAAAAAATATTACATAAAATATCACAACTTAGATTTTAAACCTTTGATAGGAATCACTATTTCTCAACATTCGGGCATTACTATCTAAAAACGTTTTAGGCAGATTTTCACAAAAGAGAACAAAATTAAAATGTCTTATCCGGGTATCTAAAACAATGGAAACCAATGGAGAAATAATAAAAAAACATATGGCACCAAAGACTTAAATGAATAGAAACATGCTACTTAATACCCTTGCATCTAAAGGATAACCACCCTCATTGATGAGAATCACTCTCGTATGAATGAGAATCACTCCCATAGTGTAAAAAACACTATCATTGTAACCATATCACTGACTGCATGTGGGTTAGAATAACTGAGGAGGATTCTGGTCCGCTAGTGTTCACAAACTGTGTCTCATTTAGACTGAATGAGGTGTTAATGCACATGTACAGCTCAGCTGCACATAAGTTACTAATTGAGCTGTCTATGCATGCTAATTTAAGGGCAGTTTGCATCCACGTAGCCTCATCATTGTAATTTAATTTATTCCACATAAATGGAAAGTGCACATAAATAGTTTTCGTAGCTATCACTTCTATTCTCATGTGATGTCCCCTTGTGCGCAAATTAATACAATCTGAATTTTTACAGCAGAAAATTAAAAATTCTGAAATTACTCTCTTATTCTGAAAATATGACAATACAATGTATGGACACAAACCCAGATTTTATTGAACTTAATTTGCAGGAAAAACCAAGGACACAATATGGAAATTATTCAGCTGATTTTTACAAATAAATTGCAAAACTTATAGCTGACCGTACAGATGAAATTATTGGCTGCAAAGATGTCCAAACTCGCTGCAACAATCCCCCAATGATGATGTTAGCAGTACGGCAGACTGCAGCAGTTCCAAATGATGACATCAACCCCC
Source organism: Taxus chinensis (assembly GCA_019776745.2). Lineage (NCBI taxonomy): Eukaryota > Viridiplantae > Streptophyta > Pinopsida > Cupressales > Taxaceae > Taxus > Taxus chinensis. The sequence goes on from CM034148.1 coordinate 15,643,253, forward strand.
AGGGAGGTGATGTCAACCCTCAAAACTGCCCAGTAATGTGACGTCGACCCTCAAATAGTGATGACATCAGCTCCCAATGATGTCCTAGCTAATTCTAGCAAATCTAGAGATTACCCAAATGATGCCTTGATTATTCTGAAAATGTGGGAATTCAATTGTTGACTTGATTTGAAGCACAAATGCAGGCTTTGGATGGAACCAACATACAAGACCAAAGGGTTTCTGTCCTCAGATGTTGAAAGATGAAGCATAATCTCAAACTCACATTGCAAACATAGATGATTGAAAAGTGATCCCCAAATGAGTATAATCACCCCACTTTCATAATTTCACTTTCACACTTTTCAAGGAAAAGCACTCATAAAGCAATGTCCCTTCCTTTTATTTTAAATTTGAGTTGTTTTAATAATAATCACCTTTTTAATAATAAAACATAAGTTGTTTTTTTATGAATATAACTTAAAGTTACTTTTTGGACGCACTACGACTTTAGCCTACGGGAAATGGAGAATAGGTTCTAACTGGATTAGATTTGAGAAGGGGACATGATAGTCCGCCCTTCCCAAAATTGTTTTCCCTCGAGCAATTTCAAATTAGGATGCTTGAAAATTTCTACACCTTCCCATGTGGCATCCTCGATTGGTAGATCCTTCTAGCGTACCAGATATTCCATTATGCTCATGTTCCTTAGCTTCTTTTCGCAGACATCTATGATGGCCTTGGGAACTAAAATCAACTTGCCTTCATCATTCAAAGGAGGCAACTTTGCTGAAGGAATGATATGTTGTCCTAGTGCCCTTACAAGGCATGAAACGTGAAAAACATTATGTATCCGACTATGCTCAAGCAGCTCTAGCTCATAGGCAACTTCTCCAATTCTTCTCTTAACTTTGTATGGTTTGTAGAAATGTAATTAAATTTTTCAGCTCCACACTGCTTGAGGGAAGATTGTCTATATGGCTACAATCTCAAAAAAAACATGTCTCTTACCTCAAAAGTCCTCTCAATCCTATGTTGATTTGCATATAATTTATGCTCATTTTGAGCATGCCTGAGATTTTCCTTGAGTGCCTCTAATATATCTTGACTCTGTTTAACCAAATCTTTGGCCCCGAGCACTATACTATCAAATATGACTAAATCAACAAAAGAAAGGGCGTCATAACCATACAAAGCTTTGAAAGGAGTCATGCCAATGGACATGATATGAAGTGTTGTAGCAATGCTCCTCCATGTAGAGCCATTTGATCCAAGTTGATATCTGCCCCGCCACATAATTCCTTAGATATCCCTCAATCCATTTGTTCACTATTTTGGTTTGTCCATCCGTTTGAGGGTGATAACTAGTACTAGGAGTCAACTTTATTCTTGTTAGGTGGGAAAGTTCTTGCAAATGAACTGCTCAACCTGTTGTCCCCATTACTTATAATATATTTAGGTAGCCCATGAAGTCTAAAAAACTTCCCTAAAAATATATCAGCCACTAACGGTGCATTGAACTTGGTTGGGATTGGGAAAAAATGAGCATATTTAATGAGTCGGTCAACCACAACACAAATACAACTTTTACCTTGAACCACGGGTAGTCCTATGATGAAATCCATTGAAATGTTTTCCCATTTCTGAGTTGGAATGGGTAAGGACTACAAAAAGCCAGCTGGAAATTCCTGCTCAATTTTTTTGTTGACGAGGCACTCCCAGATGTATTGGAGGACTTCTCCCTTGAGTCCCTTCTAAAAGAATCTTTCCCTTGTAAGTGTTGAAATAAACCGAGTGACCAGCCAAGAGTGTGTCATGAATTGCTCTCAAAATTTTGTACTTTAGCTTTGATTTAGGAACAAGGTAGATTTTATTTTGGTAGAGAATGAGGTCATCCACTATCCTATATTTGTCATCCTCTATTTTGCCTTCAAGTACATTAGCAAGTGAAATCATTCTTTGCCCACTTGGTTAGATACTTCATGGAAACCAAAATGTACTTGCACCAATCAGCAGACCTTGTTGACTTTCAAGGGTGCAAACAATTCCAGTGCCCCTTGTTGAAACAAAGTCCTCAACGTTGAGACGATTGTTAGGGGCATAAAGTCTATTTTGAGTGGCTTCCTAGTCATTTGGCATATACTCACTAGTGGACCCATTTTTGACTTTTAAGGGTCCAACAAATTCTAGTCCCCACCATTCAGGAACAACACCTGACACTATTGATGATGCACATGGGGTATAAATCTACCATAAACTGAGTGGCTTCTTAATACTCTGACATAATGTCATACATGATAAACACCCATGTCTTCGGCATCATTATGTTGTGTCGGCCACAACTATTTCTACTTGAAGTACCTTCCTCGTTGTACTGCTATGGGATGCCCCATGTGACCTCCAACCGGTCCTTCATGTACCTTCGACCTGAAGTGCATCTTAGATATCTTCAGCTTCATTACACAGGAATCATATAACATGGTCAGAGTCAACGAGTCTTGTTACATGAAGGGCATTGACCAATTGAAATTTGTTCAGGCCGTAATGATAATTCCTCTGACTCGGAAAAGATTGCATGCTCCTTTTTTGGGAAGGATCAGTCAATAGATAGAGCAATCCATGAATACCCTTTAACCAACCTCCGGTAATAGCTGCATAGACTAACAAATCTTCTTAGAATAAGTCAAGAGTAGTTCAATCCAAAATAGCTTTAACACCTTCTAGGTGGTTCAACCTGAACTTCATTCTAGCTATTAAAAACAATATGGTCTAGAGACAGAATTTCCCTTATGGGATTCATAAACCTAAATTTCTTCGGATTCAAAGCCACTATTGCTATCTAGGCAACGTCACATGCACTATGTCCAAGGGTTCACAAATAGGAGTTCTTGACATGTCTTATTAGACACGATCAATAACATTAGGAAGTACTTTGACAATTTTTGTTAACCATACTTATTGAAAACATAAATCATGCATGATTGGAAAGTGTGTTGGAAGCATTAGACAAGGCAAATTGCATATTCCGAATGGAATCTGATTGTAGCCATAGATTCCATCCTAAAGACTGTTTAATGCCCACATCTGTCTCATCAAAAACCACATCTGATGATAATCGGTCCTCAGGTCACTTTTTTATAAGTATATTGCTCCATGTAACACATTTACAAATACATTACTCCCATCGACATCTTAGGTATGGGGTGCACTAACGGATTATGTTCTTCTTGCATCACAAACATTGCCGCAATCAAAACAACATTCTCATTTGGAACACACAACATACCTTCTTTTCCCTTCACTTAGGACCACCTCTTTTCAGAAGCACTGGGGATAGAACTAGGCCTGATATGACTCTCAATTCATCCAAGGTAATTCTTTGATTGCACTTCTCAATTTCTTCTTTGAATGTTCTTGGGTGGCCCTAAGAAGTAATCATTACAGGTCTTAGTCCCTGGATCCAACTGAAACATATGCAAATAGTTTCACTCTTATGCATAGTCCCAATCCAAGAGGTGCAAATGCAAGTTTCACATACATTCATTAACATGCTAATATCTTCTCAACGGGTAGAATACTCATATGACATGATAGTTAGGCCAATTGAAGATAGAGGAGGAGAAGGAAGGACTTTATCCAAACAATGTGTTGCACATGCTACTTGCCCTCTACGAAATCAGCTCTCTACATCCACTTAGTCGTGACCAATCTAGGAGCTCCAACCATGGCTTATTTAAAGTACAGTATCCAGAGGCATATATACACTTGTTGGGTCAAGTTACAAGAACAAAAACCACGATGCCAAGTACTATCTTTGTTTCTCTTATGCCCACAACATAGAAGGGATTGCACTTACTGTCATGACCCAATCCTCGCAGGGTTACGCATTAATGCTACTAGAGTAGTCTTAGTTACATGGGACTACTCAAGCCATAAGCTATAGGTCACATGTAATTCACTAGGAGGACTAGTTTTATTCAAGTCTCATCCTTACTACGAATCAAGCATCAATATCATTTCACGGGATTAAAAGAGCTACTTTCATATGGGTTAAATTGTGACCTTTTACCCCCACATTAGGACTCCCCTCACTCTATAATGATAGATATCTGGAAATCAATCAATTAATGTTTCAAGGGTGCCTTCTTAGGTATTGTGCCTATTCTATTTCATACATGTATTTGTTTCTCACATAAGGCTACAATCACACCATGAAAACTCAACTTCCTCAAATATAGAAAACTCATTTCGGTACAACTTACTTCGACATAAGTACATGATCTATTTCCAATGTCTCATGGGAATGAGTATGCTAACAATCATCAATCATCTTGATCAACTGGATGGCAAGTAAGATGTAATGTCCCATTTTCCAATCAAAGACTTTTGGCCCATTTTGTCAACCCAACGGCCAAAGGCAAAATATAAGGGTGACTTAAGTTATAATAAATTATTATAAAGTGCTATAAAAAAATAAAATAAAATTATTAAAGCACTTATATTAATTTATTTAGCTTAATAAAAATAAATTGTAATCCCTATGGAAAATACGATTTGCCTTAAGGGGCAAAAGTCATTGTAAAGGGATTTATTATATTTTAATCCTCCTAGAAAGGATAATGGCGACTTGGGCCAAAGGGGAGTAATGAAGCCTAGGGAAGATAAAAACATAATTAATTTATGTATTTTCCCTAGAGAAATGCGACTTGCACTAGGAGGGAAATATTGTTGGGAAAAACATTTAATATGGGAAAATATTAAATGTTTGCATAGGAAAAATCATGTGAGCTCATTGGCTGATTTGGAGGTTGGTTGTTGGCTCTTTTCCTTTAAAAGGGAAGTCGACTTGCCTCTTCTATATTCCAGATTTTTATATGATATTTCTCTTGCATTTGAGCTTTGAGCTTTTGCAAATTATATTCTAAGGACGAAAAACCTTAGTTTATACCTCTTGTGGACGAAAACCCCAAGGGATTGAGAGGGTTTTTCACTCAGAAATTCCCATTGATGGTAATCAGATTTTTAGTGTTATTTTCAGTCATTTCCAGTAGTGTATTTTGAGGGTATTTTGGAGAATAAATTGCAGCAGTTCTTCTTCTATTGTGGGACTGATTTGGCGTGTTCTTTGAGGTATTTAAATCTGATTTCTATTGTCAAATCATTTGCAGATTTTTGTGAAGTGAACTAAAGTAATTTTATAATTTTTAAAGGGTTTTCACAGTGGTTTTTAGACAGTTTTATAATCAGATTTCAGATCTGATTTCTGAGTTGATTTGACATCCAAAAATTATGATTCCCATATGAATGAGTTCCTAAAAATATAGGCAAGCATCTGGGATAGAGTAAATAATTTTTGGAACTCATTTGATACCCTAAATGTGTGGGCCGAAATAGTAGGAGGGTCAGATCTGCATGTTTGGTAGTTGCTGTTATAATTTGGTTTACATCATCTTGTTCCTTGTATTTTTCCAAGTTCGGGCATTTGTCGTTTGCCTAGATCGGAGTTGTGTAGAGAAAGTTATGCTATCTTGAAGATTGCAGCAGTTAGGGTTTCAAATATAAATTATTTTCCAGCTGTTGAAAAATCTGATTTTTGCCATAATGGTCATAAATCAACCTTTGGGGTGTTTTAATTGATCTAAAATTGTTGGAGAACAAGAGAGACCCATTTGGGGATCTTACAGTGGTATCAGAGCAATGTTCCTCCCACCTGGAGGGTTTTTGATTTGATGTAGCCACGAGAGGTTGGTGATAGAGTTGAATCATGGGAGTTAGACAGAAAAGCTTTCCATGGAATATGGATAGCGATCTTTTTAGGGAAATAGTAGACACCCATCAGCAGATGATGCAGACCATGCAGCAGTTGATATGGATGTGGTTAGGTCAAGAGATACGAGAGAGAAAGTTTGAGAGTCAGACAAGATCGAAGGCCTAGATCATCATCACTTTCTATTCACAGAGGTCCAACACCCCAATACAAGGAAGCTGAAGTGATTAGCATATTTGAGGAGTATAGCATTCTTCCTCAAGATGTTAAGGAGAATCTTCCTTTCATGGACTACATGGACATGCACCCGAAGATTGGCTACAAGACTGAGCAGGCAAAAGAGGAATATCACACTATAGCTTCCGAATGGTTGATACGTGGAAGGAACAGAGAATCTTCACAGATGGATGATACAACTCTTCATGAGAGCGCTTTGGTGTCTTCAAATTCTAATGAGGTATGCAAAAATTTATATGATGAATTGGATAGTGCTGATTTGAATTTGGTCATATCATATCTACACATGAAGATAAAGCTTCAGAGTTGCAGCCAAGGGAAGAAGAAGAAGAGCCTAAGAGAGAAAGTGCAGGAAAGGAAATTTGTATATGCAACCAATGAAGATGTAATGGAAACTCTGAAAAGGTGTGAGGAATGGAATAGCAGAGCTAGAGCTTCTAGGTTGGTAGCCGCTCAAGCAAGACAACACCTACAAGAGTTCAAGGAAAAGATGTCTTCGCTTAGTGGGCAGCAGGGTATGAGGAATGTCATTCCTCAAGAGAGGGCAGCCGGGAGCATGGAAATACCTTTCAAAGGAGGATTGATTGCACAGATTAAAGATGGTGTGGAAGAAAGTATGCCATCTCATTTATCGCAGCAGCTGATTTATGAGGAATTTCAGCCCATTGTAGACACTAATACTCAGATTTTGGGGCAGCAAAGTCAAGACATTTTGAAGACCAAGATTGACGTCGATGTTGGCGATACTCCAAGGTATGATGAACATAATAATACATCTTATTTATTGTTGCCTAGCCCAATCTATTTTCATCATGGGATGCATGATATGGTAGAAGATGAAGTCTTCATTTTAGAGTTTGTTGAACCATTGGTCCAAATATATGAGCAACTTGTTGATGGAATATGGTGGCAAGTTATAGCTCACTTGACAGGTACAGGGGTCAGGTTGGTAGAACATTTCAGCATGTTTTGTCTCTTGTGCATGACACTTGGACAAAACAAGATCAGAATTGCTTGAGGGCAAGCAATTTTGGGAAGGGAGGACTGTAATGTCCCCTTTTCCAATCGAAGACTTTTGGCCCATTTTGTCAACCCGATGGCCAAAGGAAAAATATAAGGGTGACTTAAGTTATAATAAATTATTATAAAGTGCTATAAAAAAATAAAATAAAATTATTAAAGCACTTATATTAATTTATTTAGCTTAATAAAAATAAATTGTAATCCCTATGGAAAATACGATTTGCCTTAAGGGGCAAAAGTCATTGTAAAGGGATTTATTATATTTTAATCCTCCTAGAAAGGATAATGGCGACTTGGGCCAAAAGGGAGTCATGAAGCCTAGGGAAGATAAAAACATAATTAATTTATGTATTTTCCCTAGAGAAATGCGACTTGCACTAGGAGGGAAATATTGTTGGGAAAAACATTTAATATGGGAAAATATTAAATGTTTGCATAGGAAAAATCATGTGAGCTCATTGGCTGATTTGGAGGTTGGTTGTTGGCTCTTTTCCTTTAAAAGGGAAGTCGACTTGCCTCTTCTATATTCCAGATTTTTATATGATATTTCTCTTGCATTTGAGCTTTGAGCTTTTGCAAATTATATTCTAAGGACGAAAAACCTTAGTTTATACCTCTTGTGGACGAAAACCCCAAGGGTATTGAAAGGGTTTTTCACTCAGAAATTCCCATTGATGGTAATAAGATTTTTAGTGTTATTTTCAGTCATTTCCAGCAGTGTATTTTGAGGGTATTTTGGAGAATAAATTGCAGCAGTTCTTCTTTTATTGTGGGACTGATTTGGCGTGTTCTTTGAGGTATTTAAATCTGATTTCTATTGTCAAATCATTTGCAGATTTTTGTGAAGTGAACCAAAGTAATTTTATAATTTTTAAAGGGTTTTCACAGTGGTTTTTAGACAGTTTTATAATCAGATTTCAGATCTGATTTCTGAGTTGATTTGACATCCAAAAATTATGATTCCCATATGAATGAGTTCCTAAAAATATAGGCAAGCATTTGGGATAGAGTAAATAATTTTTGGAACTCATTTGATGCCCTAAATGTGTGGGCCGAAATAGTAGGAGGGTCAGATCTGCATGTTTGGTAGTTGCTGTTATAATTTGGTTTACATCATCTTGTTCCTTGTATTTTTCCAAGTTCGGGCATATGTCATTTGTCTAGATCGGAGTTGTGTAGAAAAAGTTATGCTATCTTGAAGATTGCAGCAGTTAGGGTTTCAAATATAAATTATTTTCCAGCTGTTGTAAAATCTGATTTTCGCAATAAATTCTCCAGGGTTGTTCCAAGGGTTTGGGAGATAAAAATAATTATTGTATGCTGATTTTGGGTGTGTTTGCATATAAAAATAATTATTTCCCATAGCTGCCAAAAGTATATTTATTATTTTGTGGGAAAATCTCATATTTGGGCAAAAGGTCTATTGGGGATCTTACAGCATCAAAGCCCTCCCAATTGAGCAATTCATTATTGCAAAGAGTGTGAAGGTTGAGCTCGTGCAAAATGCATCCATAAATCTTCCACCCAACAGCAAGCCCTGGTGTCCCCAAGATTTCACCCTGAAATCTGGGACTACCCCTTTTAAAAAAAATCGTTCTTTTCAAGTAACAAGTCGTTTTGTGTTTGTTTTGCCTACAGTTGTTTGCATTGCTCTAAGGTATCCCCAAAGAGTCATAAAAGTCACATTCCCCAAGTACCCACATGCTAAAACTTACTCAATCCCTTCGTCAGGTTTTGTCTGAGAGAATTTTATTTATTTATTTATTAAATAAATAAAGTTCTTTTAAAAATAGATTGAGCTAAAATTGGAGGATTTAGGTTATATAAGGCACTTCACCCCATCATTATTACCACAGAACATTCACTCGGGGGAAGAATTTTTGCAGATCAGCTAATTGGAAAAAAAATTCGAGCAATTACCTGCAACTTCTTTTGTTTTGTTTTATTTCTTTTTGTCTGTGTTTTGGTTTGTTTTCTTCAGCAATTCCCGTAGCCTATTCATTCTTCCTGCCAGATCTTTCCCCAGGCCTAGGGTTTTGAAAAGTTATCCACTATTTTTAATTACTAATCTGTCTAAAAGCGATCAAAGCTCGGGATTCTTTCAGGTGATGCAAGAAGTTGCTTGGTCCAAAAATGTGCAAAAATGGATTTTATGAAAATAAGAAAAATATTGCCATCAATGCCTAGAGCTCAAGTAAAAAAGCACTTTTAGAGAAAACGACACCTAAAACGGAGCCACGGAGTGGAAGTTAAGGCACTTGCAAGTTTTTGCTGCTACATCTTTCCCAGACTGCTTCCACAAATGGAAAAATTTATTCTATACTTCACGCAACTTTAGAAGCTTTTTTCTTGCAAGTCGCACTTTTTGGGAAGAAGTTTTCTTCCATGCAAGTCGCATTTGATGGAAGTCAAGTCACTTAAACTGCCAAAGGGAATTTTGGTAGTGGCAGGCGGGTGGGAATTTTATGCCTGCATGGAAGGTTGTTTTTTCCCATCATTAAAGTCAAATCACTTAAGCTGCCAATGGGAATTTTGGTAGTGGCAAGCAAGTGGGAATTTTATGTCTGCATGGAAGGTTGTTTTTTCCCATCATTAAAGTCAAATCATTTAAGCTACCAATGAGAATTTTGGTAGTGGCAGGCAGGTGGGAGTTTTATGCCTGCATGGAAGGTTGTTTTTTCCCATTATTAAAGTCAAATCACTTAAGCTGTTAATGGGAATTTTAGTAGTGGCAAGCAGGTGGGAATTTTATGTCTGCCTGGAAGGTTGTTTTTTCCCATCATTAAAGACAAATCACTTAAGTTAAGGATGGGATTTTTGGAGCTGCCTAGCAGGATAAATAATCCCATTGCTTTGACTTCTTATTTTTAGCATATATTCTAGCCAAAAAGTGTGACCCATTCTAGCATAGCTAAATGCCTAAAAGCTGACTTTTTTTTATTAATTGTCAGGAAGCATGTTGATGTGAGTGCATAGGTGAATAAAATAATATTTTTAGCTTGCTTGACATGCAAGCAAAGTCTAAAAATAAAGGGCAACGGGCTTTATAATCAGATCTCGGTGAAGAAATTAAATATTTATGCTATGGACTACATACTTGTCTGAATTATTTGCAGGAATACTTCATTTATGCCCATATTGGTGAAGAAAACAGAAATCAATATCTGATACATTGAATATATCTTCAGAAGCAGAGGAAGAAATAGATCCAACTCTCATAATTGCAAAGGCTTCCGGCGAAAATTCATCCTCTTGTTTCTGATGCAGCCCATGTTGAAGTCATTGTATGGAAAATTCCTTTTAGGAGCTTGTGCATGTGCTCCCAATCTTCCAGTTGAAGCCTTCAATGAATTTACTTGTATTTTCCTTCACCCAGAGTGCTTTCCAGAATTTAAAATTGCTCATATGCAATTAAAAATAAAAGATGATGAGTTTTGTCTGAATTGTTTACAGCAAGCATTTTATTAGTGCATATACTGGAGAAGAATTGCAAAAGCTTCAAGGATAAGAGGAGAAGACAGGTCAGAGGAAACAACCGCAAGAAAATCACAGTCACCTGCTTCCAGATCCAATTTGGTGAGAATCAAAGGAAATGATTCAACAGCATATGGGAGAAAAAGGCATCTCAAATTCAAGGCAGAGATATCATTCAGATCATTCATTGATAAAGTGAATGAAGCAGAAGTGCAATACAGGTTAGATCAGCATGCAGAGTATGGAAGAAGAACAAGATTGAGAGTGTTGCAGCTTTCTTCTAATTTCTTCTCCTCTTTTTTCTTCTTTCTCTTATTTTCTCCGACAAAACAATTGAGCAATCAATTAAAATTGTAAAACTTGGGTAATTGGCTATAAAAGTCGTTACTTCAAGTTACTGGAAGAAGTCAATTACTTGGAAATAGGTGGCAAACATGCAAAATAGAAGGCTCTATTTTCAGTTATAAATCATGCATGTCATGCAAAGAGAAATCTTAGGAAAAGAGGAATTCCAAGAGGAAGATTGTCAATTGCTTCCCTTTTTCATAGCTTCCACATGTGGTAATTCATTAAAAAAACTTTCTATTTGTAATTGCCCTCTATACACTATAAATAGAGGAAGAGCCTCTGGGTTAAAAAATCACAATTTGTTAATCAGCATTCTTGAGTTCCGGACTTTGAGTTGCAGCCCTTGATGTCATTTCCGTGAAAGTTGAGGAATTGAATAAAGGCGGCTTTCCGGAGAACTTTGTGTCCACAGTGCATTTGCTTCTTACTTATGTATGGATCTTTAGATAAACTTTGTGTTATCTGAGATTTAGATTAGAAACTTTTATTTTCCTTTACTTCTGAATATTGTGAGATCTACTTGTTTATTTAATCCATGTGTATGAAACCAACTCTGTAAACTATTGGTTGAATTACATATCTTCCTTTCTTCTTTCCCAAATTCCATTATTTCCCCATTCTACAAATACTTCATAAATAGTTGCTTACTTGCTGCAGAATTGCTTAGTTATGGTTCATGAGCTTTTTAATTAAAATAAAAACCCCTGAAAATAGTTATTAGGATTCATACTTACCAGATTGATAAACATCTTACACGGGAGCCTCACCATTAAATGAGGGAGATTTATCTCATGACTGCCTAGGTTTTCGGTTGTGCAGAAAATCTAGCCAACAAGCCCTAAGAGAAAGAAGACGAGAGCCCGGATGATACCAAAAATGAGAACATGGTATTAAGTGGTATGATAAATGTATGTATGTATTAACTTTTTTGAGAAGTGAGGTAGGCCTGCATAATTTTTCCCCTCTTACAAATTGCATTGATAAACATTCCCTACCTCAAGTGAAAGTGAAGTTTGGATCTTCTGAAAAACTCGTACTATAAGTTTATTATTAATTATGGATCCTTTGGACTACTTTACTTTAACTTCATTCTCTTACTTTAATAATTTCTGATATTGCACCATGGGAGCCTTTTGCCTTCTTGGTATGCATGGTCATAACTTAGGAAAAGGAGCTGGGTCAACAAAAATAGTAATACCAGGGTCTTTTCAAGATTTTGAGTGGGGATAATGCGGAAAGCTCCCATTTTGAGGAATGCAGAAAAAGAAAGAAAATCCTGAGCACCCACTTCATTTTATGGTTCAAACACCTTAATCATGTTAGCTAACGATGTTGCAAGTAAATGGTGAACTGTCCCCATTTGATTCTCACTATCTCTTGCGATGGATCTGCATCTATGCAGGCTGCTGCTTAATAGAAAATAGCTCTCTTCTAGTGTTTAATGTTCATTTTTTGGATCCCAATGATAGGGTTCCATCAAAGGCTTTTTAAGTTTTAAAGCCTTCCACTGCTTGCAGCTGAGAGGGTGTGTTATTCCTTTGGAAAGTTGAGTGGGTGGACTGACCAGGGACAACTCTGCTCTTGATGTTTCGTTCTCTATGCTGCAAGCCCTCCTCTTCTTGTCAATTGTATAAATTCAATGACAAATAAACATAAAAAGTCTGAAAATAAGGGGAAAATGATCCAGGCTTCTCCTAGAAAATCCTCCTTATTCATAGTGATGAGTTCAAAGATGGGATATTTTTCTGACTTTACTTTTTGACAATCAAAGAGAAAAGGATTTGTGAGTCTCAGATTTAAAAAAGAGTTTGTGAGTCTCAGATTTAAAAAAGGGTTTGTGAGTCTCTGTAATGTCCCTCTTTCTCGAATAGTTCGGTCGAAGACCTTTGGCCTGTTTTGTCTACCCGACAGCCAAAGGATGTTTTCAAGGGTGACTTCGGTTTATTATTTTTATTATATGGTGCTCAAAATTAAATAAAATATCATTAAAGCACATATAATGAATTAATAGACTGTTTAAGTGACTTTGACTTAGGAAAGTGCATTTAAATAAATTAATAAATTATTTAATGTGACTTCCTAGCCAAAAATGCAACTTGCTTGAGTAAGGGTCAAATAAACCCAAAAATGCGACTTGGTGGGAAAAGGAAAATAATTAATTAAAAATTAGTTATGAGGATTTGGGAAAAAGTGCGACTTGTTCCTTTGGAGGGTTTTTTGGCTATAAGGGGAAAATGCGACTTGGGCAAAGGGATTCAAATTATTATTATTTTTCCCCGGCAGTTAGCACTGAGCTTATGCAGACAAAATCCAAGGACGGAAACCCTCTGGATTAATCCTCTTGCGGACGGAAACCCCAAGAGCGGTGAGAGAAGTTTCCACACAGGGATCTTCATGGTATTCACAGGTTTTTTATTATTCCAGCAGTTAGACAGAGAAATAAATTGCAGCAGTGGGCATACAGACTTCTTCCAGAGTGGGGCGACTTCTTCTACAGTTGTTTATTGTTGTATCAGAGGTATTTTTCATGATAGATATTTATTGTAATTCCCAGCAGCAAATATATCAAATCGATTTGGTTTGAATCATTTACAGTGGGTTTTTGGTCAATCTTTATTATTAAATCTATCTGCAGATTTATATTTGTATTGTTGTAATATTTAGCATCAGAAATCATTATTAAATACACGACTAAAATGTTTATGAAGAAATCTGCCTGTTAAACCCTAGGTGCCTTTTCTGTATTCACCTGGTTTGCGCGGTTTGCTTTATTTAATTTACCTATGCAGTTTTAGTGTGGTGTTCTATGAATTCCTTTAATATTATCAGTTCAAATTTGAGCCAAAGCAATATATTAAAAAAAAAAAAAAAAGTATTCAGGCAAAAAGGGGTTTGGGATCTTTCAGTCTCAGATGGGATAATTGGGAGTTAAAAATTGTAGAGATCCGGAAATTAGACATCAAATGGGATTACCCTTCTTGCTGCCTTTATTGGAAAGGGCTCTCGCCATCAATGCTAGATAAAGGGATTATGGTATAAATGCTGCAACTACTCTCTTTTTCTAATTTGAGTAAAAGCTAAAAAGAATCAAAAGGGTATTGAAAGCCAAAGGAGTTTTGGTTTCGCTCTACTAGGGTTTTTTTCCGCTTGCATGTCATACCGCGGCCTCTTCAGGCGTTGTGGGATTGTAGTTTTCTTGGTAGGTTCTAGGGCTTCTCGCCCCCTGGACTCACCTATATAATGCCCCTATCCACTTCAAGCCGAGCTATTGTTGCCGAGGCTGGAGCTAGTGGAAATACAAACAATGGCACCACCACGGAAACGCCCCCGAAAATTCGTTCCGAAGGTCTTTCACGAGGTAATGTTTCTCCTCCTGATGTTGTATTACCTGTTTCTGAGTTTAATGTTGCATGTCAATTTTAGAAAAGTTATTCCTTATTGGTTATTTTGTGGGTCACATCTCCTCTGAAAGCATGCTTAAGTCATGGGTAAACTCAGCCTTGGCCAACTCATTGCATCTCGGCTCGAAAGTGTGCAAAACATGACTAAAGGATTTTTCCTTTTCCGGTTCTCTGATCCTTCCCATGCCCTGGCTATCTTGAACTGTTCGGCTACTTGGTATGTGCGTAACTCCCTTTTGGTTCTTTCTCCCTGGACTAAAGACTTTGTGGTGTCTGAGTATATGGCTCTCAAAGTCCCTATCTGGGTGGAGTTCCCTAGTATGCCTTTCTCACCGTGCTTTCATTTTCTGCACCAAATTGCTTCCTCTATCGGGCAAGTTGTTTACATGGAACCTCAATGCTTTCTACAACACTCGCCCGCAGAAATGGTTTGTGTTGAAGTAGACTCTCCCAAGAGTTGAAGGAATTGGTGGAGATCCAAATGGGAGAGACTCGCTACTCTTAGCGTGTTCTTTACATCAACCTGCCTAACACATGTTTTAGATGTCAGGCCTCTGATCAAAAGATCAAGGATTACCCTCTCTATGTGTCTGTGCAATCGCCCAAGTGCCTAATGAGCCCTCTGAATCTATTAATCCCCCACAAGAGGAATGGTGGAAAACTGTTGGACGGTCGGAAGAACAAGAATAAAATTAATCAAGACAAGGCGTCTAGTAACAATGGCTCGAAAGAGCTCAGTTGTTAAGGAACAGACCCCTAGCCAACATGCATTCCCTGGAGTTAGTCTCTGAAGACTCTATAGTCCCCTTGCCTAAGTTCTCTTGTCATGCCCAAGGAAACTGCAATTCTCATGGAACCATCAAACTCCATCAGAATTTCCTCGACACTCCCGACTTCATAGTTGCTTTTGACAACCGGTTCACAGGGCCCATCTAAAAGGGCCCAAAGTCCTTCTCATCACTCCATGACCAATCACGATCATAGTCCCGACATCGCAGTGTGGAGTCTACGATGAGGAGTATAATATGGAGTATGCCAGGTGAAGGAAAATTGAGTTTCAGGATTTTTTGAAGCATAATAATGCTCAATTCCTGCAAAATCAGTTTGACGCCTTAGATGGCTTGGATGTGGATGGTATGGCCCTCGACCAACATTTCTCATGAATTGCATGTCATGGAACTTACGGGGTCTCACAGACTCCAATCGCAAGTATATTGTTCGCGGTGTTTGTCAAAAAATTGCCAACTTAGATGTTTTGTGTCTGCAGGAAGTGAAAGTTACAAGTTTTCAGTTGTCAATGGTTTGTAAATCCATCTGGCCTAACAACCTGACATTTACCAGTAATTATGACGAAGGGTGTGGGGGATTGATCTCCTTTTTTGCTCATAAATCGTGGCCCTTCTTTATGGACCATGACATTGACCCCCACCAATCGTGCCATTTGAGCCTTATTTAATATTGAAAGTCGCCCTTTTGGCTTCATTAACATTTATGCCTCTAACGATGCGGCTAAAAGGGCTGAACTTTGGTGGTGGATAGCAAATGAAATTTCCGATGCCTATTGGGTCATTTGTGGTGAATTTAATATGGTTGAGTTACCCTCAAATAAGTACGGGCACCTACCAAAAAGATGGACAGATGGTAAAAGGGAGGCGTGGTTTTATATGCGCAATAAATTCGGTTTTATGATCCAAACGCTTCTTGCAAAACCACTTTTGAAGCATGTTTTCACATGGTCCAATCTCCGAGGTGGATCAAATTGGGTTCTTAAATGGCTGACAGGGCCATGTTGTCAACTCAAGATTTTTTTGGGTTTGACAATACTTATTCCTTGCTTGTGGAAGTGATGCTAGATTTCATCCTCTCATATCACTTCCCTATTTGATTTCGTATCACTTGGCAAGATAAGAGGCCTTTTTGTCTTAAAGGCCATTTTTTCTCAAAGCAATGCCTTGATGGAGCACAAACCCACACTCAATCACATCAAGGAGTGTGGAACTTAATGTCCCTAACCACGTCATTTGCAAATTATCATCCACCTCTTCGGTCCAGCTCGGACTCGGTGGTGGGAGGATGCAATGACTAGGATGACCAGATTTATTAGAATCTATGGTTGACAGCTGGCCAACATTCAATGCGTCATCATACTCCACTACCTCCTCCGCCCTTAGTTGGGAGGTGGTGGCACTTAAGGCAAATCCATTTCTCTGAAACTATGCAATTTAAGGTGGCAAAGCTTAGACAAAAAATTCAAATTGCAAACAACTATAATGCCCGGAGCGCACCAATTCGTGCCCACTTTCATTGGCTCAAGGTTGGGGATCATGTTTCGATGGAATTCTTTCTTTCCCTCAAAGCCAAAAATTCCTTCTAGCAAATCCATGTTATTTGTGATGGCAGAACTCGGCTCACAGATTCCCAACTCATGCTTCAGGCCTTTGTTAACCACTACAAGCTGATTTTCCAAGCTCAAGCTCCCTCGGAGGAGCGACGAGCTGCATTGGATCAATGTTTGGCTGACAGTGTCCATGCAAGCTCTCCCAGGCTCAAAAAATTCCTTATGATCACATGCTCTCCCTTGATGAAATTTAGGAAGTAGTCATGTAAATGACTAATGACAGGGCTCCCGGCTGTGATGGTCTTCCCTATGAATTCTATAAATCACTTTGGGATATTGTTGGCCTGGACCTCTATCAAGTCTACCTGGAAGGATTTTGGAGGCAATCACTTGGCTCTCACATTAACAAAGGGAATATTAACTTCATCCCTAACCCTGGAGACCCTGAGCAGATTAGCAACTGGCAGCCTATTACCTTGTTCAATGTTTCCTACAAGATTATTGCCAAGGCTCTTGCCATTCGGTTGCATCACATTCTTCCTACCATTATCGAGCCGGAACAAATTGGCTTCATCCAAGGGTGATACATCCTGGATAACATCATAGCTATCTGGGAAGGCATGGAATGGGCTCGTAAATCCAACCAGTCTATCCCTTTTCATCAAAATCGACTTCGAGAAAGCCTACGACAAGATAGAGTGGCCTTTCATTCTTGCTATGCTTCAAGCCCTGGGTTTTGTTTCCAACTTCATTCAATTTGTCAAGATGCTTTTTGCGAATGCCTCTGCCCAAATCACCATTAATGGGCACATCTCGGCTCCTTTTAGTCTCTTTAGATCCATACGGCAAAGATGCCCATTAGCGCTTGCTCTTTATGTTCTTGCGGCTAAAGGGTTTGGTTATCTTCTAGAAAAAGTGAAATCTCAGGGGCTTGTCAGGGGAATTGCCTTACCTTCTTGTGATAACTCCCAACTTCTCAATGGTCACTTTGCCGATGACTCTTTCCTTACGCTCATTGAAGATGAAAGTAACATTAGCAATGCCATGCAGTGTCTTGAAACTTTCTATTTAGCCTCTGGCTCTTCCATTCAATGGCGAAAAACGCAATGCTACAGGCAATCCTTCCTCCCCACTCCCCCCTACATAGCTTCGTAAAAGTGGAGGATGATCGACCATGGTGAAATGATTAAATTTCTTGGTATTCCTTTTGCGTTTCAAGCTGCACCTGCAGATCTCTAGCAGTATGTGGTGCAAGGGGTGGCTCGAAAACTGGAATACTGGATTACCAAACCGTTGTCCTTAGTGGGCAAATTCCATATTTGCTCCAAAGGTGCTCAAAGCCATGCACGTTTACTATTTTTTCTCGTTGGGTCCCCTCCAAAAAATCTGTGTAGAAGCTAGAAAAATTGCTCAAATATTTTCTTTGGACCAATGCTTCCTCTGGTAAAGGATTTCACAGGGTTGCATGGGAGACTTGTTGTCTTCCCAAAGAATCCAGAGGGTTAGGCCTCATCGATATTCTACGACAAGGACAGGCGCTCTGCGCCAAATGGATAATTTGCAGTATAGATGGGCAAGAAGCTTACAAAGTGCTTCTGCACCATGGCATCGTTTAGGGCTCCCCTTATGGCCACTCAGCCTGGAAGGGAATTGGCTTTGCCAATCTCCTCATTGCTCTCGTCCCAATCAAAGTGGTCGGCACTTTTGTGCTCAAAAGCATCTGGAAAGCCTAGGAGCAAATCAAGCCATGGCTTCAATGGAATGGCAATGGATTCTATAACGGCCTTCAGTTAATCACCACTCCCTGTGGTGCTCTCCCATTATCCAATTCCAGGATCATTGCCTTGCTGAGGTTCCTGGGATTCCTGCGCTTGGCTTTTCAAGCGCAGAATTCGCACTATCCAAGACCTTTTCTGTAAACGTATTCAAACTTAGCGTCCTTGGAATGAGCTTAAGACTCAATTCAATTTAGCTCATCAGAATCATGTCAGTATCAATGATATCATCTCGTTTATTCCTAATCATATAAGCCACAAAATCTTTTTGCTTCCCTCTCGTCCTTGGTCGACAGACTGGAAGTGGTATGTGGACACCCCTTTCCGAAATTATTTTGCTAGTAAGGGTTATGCTTGGCTCTCGCCCCATTTGCCCATGGTTGGCAAAATTAACAATCGGTGGGGGCTACATTCTTCTCCTTCCAGTTGGAGAAGGAGATTCAATATTGTTTGGCCCACATGTGTGGAACCCAAAATCACACATTTTTTGTCATGTGTTCTTCACCAAGGCCTTTCGGTTGGTGCCTGTCTGGTTCATCTTGGTGTTTCAGCCCCCAAATGCCCCTTTTGTGGACACTTGGAAACCTTGCCTCACCTATTCTGATATTGTAGTAAAGCCCAAAAGGCTTGGAACTGGATACATTCATTCTTTCTTCCCTTCATACCAGAATGTTTTACCTGGCATCATATTCTTTTAGGCGATAACCCTAGAATGCCTCACAAGTTCTCCCAGATTCGGCATGCTTTCAAAGGGAAAATTCTTTTCTGGCTTTGGAAAGAACGGAATTCTTGTTTATTTGTTAATGTTGAAGTTGGTCAATATTGGGGTGACACCCCTTGCAACATTGCTCATGAGCCACCATCCCCCCCGACGCTCCCCACCCCATAGCGGTCGTCCCTGAGGTGGTGGCCATCAGAGCCGCTTATAATGTCGCTCTTTCAACCATGCTCACCGGTCTCCACGCAATCAGCCTCCATGGAGGAGCTTTTCCCCTCCACCGCCTGCTCACCACCAGGGCTGGGGTACCCCTCCGCCGCCCAACCAACTCGGTTGGGGCTCACTGGCTACCTCCAAGCTGCACATTCACAACGGTTGGTGCCTCCCACCTCTGTCGGATAAGTTTCCTAGAATGTCTCTGGCCATTTCGCCCACTCGAGGCACTGCTGATGATACTAAAGAAGGGAGCCTGCCTGGCTCTGGTTGGGATGTGTCAAATAGCGGCAACGACCTACCTGGAACCAGCTGGCTTGATGATCATGATCCGGCCTCTACTCGTCAACAATTTGCAGCGGCGGCATAATTTCATTGCTTCAGTGTTTTTTGTTGTTTTGTTATAGTTAACTTTCTTAGGCTTGGCCTAGTTTAATCGTGTGGCTTTGGGACGTGCTTCCATACCACCCACTTTTTTGTGAATTATCTTGTATCATTTAAACTTGTTAATATAATATAAGATCCTATTCATCAAAAAAAAAGAATCAAAAGAAGGTAGAGTGTTGTTAAGAAATATAAGAAGATGAACCTGTGGATACCTGTTATGTCTATACATTGAGGTGGAAATTCAGCAGGAAAAATTTAAAAGACGACAATAGCATTCTTTGGTGATCTCTGCATTTTTTTGAAGTCGAGTTCATATGCCCCAAATTTGAATGTTGAAAGATGGAATCAGTAAAAATTCCTTCGGTGGGCACCCCGGCCTTTCAGTTTTGTCTAATGAGTAGATAATTAAAATTTTAAAGCCTAAATGTGCTATCTTCCTGGCATGCCCCATCACCTTCAATGTGGCCGGACATAATGATGGAGAGCTCTTCAATACTGGTTTTCCACTATAGACTGTTGGGAATCGAGATGGCTAGATGATGTGGTGAAAGACTGGGGATCATTGGCGATCGTTAATTCCTCTTTACCAGCTCCGTGATAATAGAAGATTGGTCCTCTCTAATATTTAGGGTCCCGAAATGGTAATCGGATCAGTGACTGATATTTTCACTCAAATTGTTTTCGACAGTCTTGCTCCCCCTAACCCTAATTAATTATCTTACGAAAAAAATGTTCACACCTCCAATATACAAAAAATATATATTGAGCTGAAATTTAGTTTGAAAGTAGTAGGCTAAATAAACTTACATGATCTGTTTACTCTGGAAGCTCCGTGAATAAAAAGCGCCAATGCTAACTCGGAAGTGTGAAAGAAAAACAAAGCTGCCAGCATCTCGCATAATTGTGTACGAACGTCCCGATTCATAAACGCCATGGCCTTTATGCTTCGAAAAGTTGAAATGCAGCTTTCAAACCTGTATTGGATAAATGAGTTGCTGTAATTGTAATGGAAAAATGAGTACATGTAAATTCGCTGTGTAAGTAATATATTCAACAGTTTGTAGGGCACAGTTCGTAACAAGCAGCAGCAGCCAAGCAGTAGTTTGCTAAGGACGCGTATGACGGCAGACAGCAGGTTGCAGACGAGAAGTACAAGGTTTTAAGGACGAATTGTTCCAACAACAAAAAAAAATGGAACATTCATTTCAATGCATGTCTACCAAAAAAAATTCCCTCAAGCTATGTGGGGAAAGCTATTGGGGATAAAGAAGACATACTATTTGGAGGAATTTAACTTTACATGTCATTATCAACAAAAAGCTTTAATAGGGTTTAATATCTCGTGGAAAGTAAACATCTTCATAGTTTAATTGAGAACTAATTCACACCGTTTTCGGTGTGAAACAGGAAGATGAAAAAGACCTACAAAGACATGGGGAGAGACAATTTGTATCTTTTGCACGTCTTGTGCGGTGGAATCAAAGAAACATTTCATGTTGGATTGTAATGCTTATATTGAAAAAACAAGGGCGCCGATCATTAAACTCACTAATAAGATATCTAAATGCCAAAAAGATCTTTAACAAGTTTTGTTGTTCCATAGGCTATCTTTGGTAGCCCCACAGACATTAAAATTTCTTCTTCTTCTTCCTACAAATGAAAGTTGTGAAGCATTTGTTATATATAGTCTAGTACGTGAGCGCATCCTACAACCATCTTTGTGTCAATTTTTTGGTGTTCTTCTTTTTACATGTGTAAACTAGCAATCACACGTGAAATGTACAATGGAAACACCGAAGGGTATCTCTTGAAGGAGTTAAATTGGAGGGAGAGAAACAACCGGGGAGGAAGAGGGGTGGAGAAGTGTGAGGGTGGAAAAATGGAATGCGGGAAAAATGTGAAACCCAACCCTCCAACAATCCGACAAATGCACTCAACTTTATAATTGTGATTTCACTCGTACTTTATGCATGAGCTTAGAGGGTCCAAAATTAAAAACATTTCAAGCATTTCAATGTCACAAAGAGGGGGAAAATGGGAAAAATCGAATGGCATGCAATTTGGATGTTTGTGCCTTATAGCATTTTGTAGCCTCTGTATCGACTTGCAAGCTCAAGTAATTGTAGGAAAATAGATTGTGTGCGAACAACCATTGATAATTGAGGCCTTCAAATGATTGGATATAATAGCAAAAGGTAGATTTTATTCGTCTAGCAACCTCGTTATTTTTTTTGTTTCATAACACTAAGACTTATGATTGGAAAGAATTTAATTTGATAGGTAAGATGTATACATGAATGGAATGTTGGAAATTTAAAGGTGGGAATCAAATACTCGCATGTCCCACACCTATTCGACACAACATATTCTTCCTATGCTAATAATTTATTTGTTACATTTGCTTCACCTAGCCATCTCAACGTCATGCACATTATTCACATAAGTATAATGCAAGATTAAAGGGGCCAAAATAAAAATGGCAAGAATTCAAATGGGGAAAAGTTAGAAACCCAACAACATTGTTTACTTCTTGTAGTACTTTGTAAGACCACTTTTTAGTTTTAAGCTTGAGTAATTACAAAATAGCAAGCGATGCAAGACACAATTATCGATATTTAAGCCCCTCCGGGGAGTGGACATATGAACAAAAGGAAGATTTTATTTGTTGATTGAGGTTTGTTATTTTTTATTTTACATTTTTATAGGGTCATTTTTTTTGTTGCACCACATTTAATTTGCTAGATAATTCGTAAACATGGACAGAAAGTCAAAATAAAAAAGCAAGAATTAGAACCTTGCATGTCATGTGTTAGGAATATCCTTATTATTAGTGCTTCATTAGTTTATTTGTGTGTAATCATTATTTAAGTCAGTGTATTAAGTTATATGGTTGTTATATAAAACAACATATAACAATTATTTGTTGGTGAGTTTTAACCACTCACGTATATGGAGTGTGGGAGAGATTCGTGGGAGAAGTAGTTAAGGCTACCTCCTAAAATATAGGAATCATATGTCCTATATATATATGTAAATGTATCTGAACATCAATATACATAAAAGAAGATTGTTTGTGTGATTTGCACGTGCTCTTTCATTTGGTACCAAAGCGATGGAAATCTGAGAATTGGCAGGGGCGATTATCAAGTCTCTAGCCCCAACATATGAGAATATTTGGAGTTATGTTCACATTAGCTATGTGAAACAAAGCTTTGGAGGCATTCCTGTTATTATTCGTGTGCTTATCTCTCCCGATTATCACATACATCTGCTCTTTTCATCAGACATGAATATCTCTTAAGAGGGAATTGCATTGAATCTGCGTGCAAAAAAATCTGTACAGTTCTGAATCCAAGCAATCACAGGAGAAAAATAGTGATGGTGATCTATGCATCTGCCATGGTTTGATTTCAAACATTGGAATCTTACATTTTTCTGGATCGCAGTAATATTATTTTTCAAGAAGTGGAAATCTCTGGCCATTGCAGGTCTGCGACCTGCTTCTTTTCATTGTGTTTTGCATTAATCAAAGTGCAAGATTCCAAGGTAATCTATTGAATATTCTCATTGCGTTTGGATTGGAGCTGAGAATATTGTGTCATTCCATATTCCAGAATATCTAAGATCGATTTGTCTTATATCGGCATGGAAAAGAGACGTGATCTGTGTGTCCAGCTGTTCAAAATTTCTACGGCCTCGCATTTGATGTTGTCTTAAATGGTGGAAGCGCATTTCCCATTGCTACATTATTGCATTGCAAAACAAAGAAACTGAATCATGCCAAGTATTCTCAGTTGGCGGTTGTGAGGTCAAGAAAATTTAGCTATGCTGGATAAATATCAATTTATTTTTAGTGTGTGACAAACCTACTGTACGTGTATATTAGATTTCAACGAGAGTTGCTCCTCTGCTCCGTATTTATCTGCAAATCAGATCAAAAATTGGTCTCACCAACGGATAAATCGCCTTGCATGGTGCTTCGACCTCATCGACACATCTCCTCTACATAACGGTCTGGAATAATTTAATTCGGTAATTCTGTCCATGCCGTACATATTCAAAAATATGGTTTAGTGTTTTAATATAGGTTTCATAGTGTTAGAGTCATCCTAAGTTATTTCCATTGTCTATGTTGTGTTTTGTAAAAGAGTCAAGTGAAGAGTCTTGTATTTTATTTTTGTGGAGTAAAAGTTTGAAGATTTTGTATGTTCTCAATAAAGTCAAAGTTGTCTTTGTAATTAGTCATTTTGAGATTCAATGTCAAATATTTGTAAGACAAGAATTGTTTATTGTTTTTATAAAAATCTAGTCAAAAATTGATTCATTAGTCTGTCAAAATAAATAAATAAATATGTTTAGTCTTGTAGTGCTTAGTCAAGTCGTCTTGTCATGTTGTTCCACTATCAATTGTCAATCAAAGTGTTAGTCAAACTTTGAGTCTTCATATTGTCAAGAGATTCGTCGTTAAATTTGAGTCAGAAGTGTGAAAAAAAAGTCATAAAAATCCAATCTTTAATTGGATTTTTTTATCGTAAATATTGTAAAAATAAATTTTTTTTGCCTCACATTTCAACTATTGGACGCATTATCGCTTGTACGCGACGTCCAAGTGGGGGGTGCATTTTCGGTGGAAACCGACACCTAGTAGTTTGTAAATGAGCCTCATTTCCATATCCGCTAAGTAAGTAGCAGAAAACCGGAGGCAGGAGGCATCGGAGGTTGGAGGTCATTCAGCGACCTCTCGTCAGTCGCCAACGACGGGGCCGCACCGATGGTTTGGTGACATTTTTATGGAGTATTTGCTTTCAGCTTGTGTCGTGTGCTTCTTGTCATATTTCCAGTATCAGTGTTCCTGTTTGCAGTGTTCGTGATTGAATAAGTGGAAATTTCACATTGAGGGGGGGGAACATGATTCCAATGTTCCATTTCCAGTATATCAGTTTTTTCTATGTATGTATGAGCAACAAATGTCAGCAAAATTTCCTATGTTATTCCCTACAGTGAAATGTGATGAGGGTCGATGATAGTGCTTGGCACATCATGATGTGGTTGTAGGTAAACCACTTGAAAACCTTCGTTTGTGGTTTGTGGTAAACCAATAGCAAAACCACCATTCTTGGTTGTTGGTAATCCATTTGCAAAACCATCACTTTGTGGTTTGTGGTAAACCAATTGCAAAACCACCATTCTCGGTTTGTGGTCAACCGTTTGCAAAACCATCCCTGAGGTTTGTGATCATCCTGTGAAAATCACCAAATCATGAGCAGGTGCAAGTACAAAGGCAGGTTTTTCCCCATATTCGCACTAAGGGGGGGAATGTTAGGAATATCCTTATTATTAGTGCTTCATTAGTTTATTTGTGTGTAATCATTATTTAAGTCAGTGTATTAAGTTATATGGTTGTTATATAAAACAACATATAACAATTATTTGTTGGTGAGTTTTAACCACTCACGTATATGGAGTGTGGGAGAGATTCGTGGGAGAAGTAGTTAAGGCTACCTCCTAAAATATAGGAATCATATGTCCTATATATATGTAAATGTATCTGAATATCAATATACAGAAAAGAAGATTGTTTGTGTGAATATCATGCACCTATTCCACAGATCATATTCTTCCCAGCCAAAGGACATCGACTACATTTTCTCCATTGTATGGTCTCGATCTCAATCCATGTCCCATGAAAGGCTTCATCATTCATGCGATGAAGGTCACTACAAATCTTATCTCTAATGGAATCTCCATTACATTTGTGTAGCCAATCTTAAGCAGTAAAATAAAAACCTACAAGCTAAACCCAAAAAACAAAGCTAAAAAATCTACAAGTTTTTTTGGTAAATCTATAAAAAAAAATCGCACAAAATGTGTGAATTTGTGCATGAGAAGAAAAACACCCAAAGGAAAGAAAAGTCACTCTGGAGGAGCTAAAAATCACATCAAGCATGAAGATCATGTGGCTTGCAAGCGAAGGTAAAGTCTGTAATGTAAATGAATGGGTGGACAAACATCCAAACAGCAACCTCGTTCTTTTAAACCTCACAGGGAGGGATATAAGTGATATATTCACTGTGTATCATCCTCCCTCCGCATGGAAATATTTATCGACGTATTTTATTGGATATCTCACAGGCGAAGATGTTTTGGAGTCGTTGAGAGATTGTTGTCTCTTGCACTCATATTTGCACAAAGTAGGTATGTTCAAACGGTTTGGCCATGTATTTCAAAACTGAATTTTGGATGATCACAATGTTGTCTCTTTGGTTTGCAGGGTGTTTTTCTTGAAAGATCCCAAACCCTTTTTGTCTGAATATATTATAATGCTCAGGTATGGAGCTGAACTAGTAATATCAAATAAATCCATGAAACAACATTCTCACACTGCATAACAATTAAAATACTGCAAACTCCCGCAAACCGGGTATATATAGAAATGATGCCTAGGGTTTAAATGATAGATTTCTTCATTAATAACGCAGCCATACATTCAACATTGATTTCTAATGATAAATAATTAGGGCAAACACAAATAGAAATCTGCGGATGGAATAATACAAATCATGCCCAAAAACTCAGCCAGAAAGTATCCAAATCAAATCGATTTGGTATATATATGAAGCTGAAATGTATAACAATAAACTGGCATGAAAAATACCTTTGATAATGCATACAACAACTGTAGAACAAGTCGCCCCACTCTAGAAGTTGCTTGAATGCCCACTGCTGCAATTGATTTCTCTGTCTGAAGTTGCTGAAATAATAATAACCTGTGTAAACAATGAAGATTCCTGGGTGGAAGCTTCTCTCACTGCTCCTGGGGTTTCCGTCCGCAAGAGTAATAATCCAGAGGGTTTCCGTCCTTGGATTCTATCTGTAAAAGTTCTGTGCTAACTGCTCTGAAAAATAATAATGTTCTGGAATCCTTTCCCCCAAGTCGCATTTTCTCTTTATAGCCAAAAAAACCCTCAAAGATGTTGGCCGCACTTTTCCTAAAGCCACATAATTAATTATTTCTCCTTTCCAAGCAAGTCGCACTTTTCAGCTTAGGAAGGTAAATTAAATAATTTATTAAATTATTTAAAGGTACTTTTCCTAAGTCAAGTCACTTAAACAGTCTATTAATTCATTATATGTGCTTAAAGGTACTTTATTTCATTTTTAGCACGATATAATAAAATTAATAAACCGAAGTCACCCTAGAAATCCCCCTTTGGCCATCGGGTAGACAAAAAGGGCCAAAGGTCTTCGACCGAACTATTTGAGAAAGAGGGACATTACAGTCCTCCCTTCCCGAGATTGCTTGTCCCCAAGCAACTGTAGAGCTGCATGCTGTAATATAGTCTCGCCTTCCCATGTAGCATCCTCCTTAGGTAACTCTTTCCACCTCACCAAGAACTCTTGAATAACTATGTTCCTCAGTCTCCTCTCTCGGCTGTCCAAGATCTCCTCTGGCACTAAGTCTAATCTCCCTTCCTCATCCAGGGGTGGTAAATCTGTAGAAGAAATAATGTTCTTCCCCAAAGCCTTTTTCAAGCAAGACACATGAAAGACATTGTGTATCTTACTCCCAGAAGGCAACTCCAGCTCATATGCTACTTCACCAACTCTCCTCAACACCCTGTATGGCCCATAAAATCGCGGCTTGAGCTTTTCAGCCCCACTCTTCTTGAGAGTACTCTGCCTGTAAGGCTGAAGTCATAGAAAAACCATGTCCCCTATCTCAAATGATCTCTCCACTTTATGCCTATCTGCATACATTTTCTACTGAGTCTAGGCCCGCTGAATATTTTCCTTAAGCACCTTAAGGATTTCCTGAATATCTTGTAAACTCTCCTGAGCCTTGGGAGCTCTACTATCCCCAAATGCCATATCAACAAAGGATCTCACATCATACCCATAAAGTGCTCGGAATGGATTCATACCAATAGACATATGGTGAGTGGTGTTATAGAAATACTCACATAAATACAACAACTTTACCCATGCCTTCTGCTATCCTGCAACGTAGTTGCGAAGATAACCCTTTATCCATTTGTTCACAATATTTGTTTGTACATCCGTCTGAGGGTGATAACTAGTGCTAGGAGTCAGCTCAATGTAAACCAGATAGAAAAGCTCCTACCAAATATGCTCATAAACCTGTTATCCCGGTCACTAACTATGTTCTTCGAAAGTCCATGCAACTTAAATATCTGACAGAAGAACAAATCAGCCACATGAGGTGCCTTAAAGCTGGTAGGGACAGTGAAAAAGTGTGCATATTTTGTCAACCGATCCACTACTGCATAAATTCGATCATTCCCTTACACCACGGGAAGGCCTGTAATGAAATCCATCGAAATACTCTCCCACTTCTACTCCATAATTGGTAATGGTTGTAGCAAACCAGCTGGGAAAGTATGCTCTGACTTGTTCTGCTAACAAGTCATACACTCACAGACATAACACAAGACATCATCCTTGAGACCCTTCCAGGAGAATCTCTCTCTAATCTACCTGTATGTTTTAAAATTCCTTGGGTGTCCTGCAAGTGGTGCATCATGGAAAGTGTGCATAATCTTCTCCTTAAGTTCAGATTCAGGAACTAGGTAAATTCTGCCCTTATACAAAATCAAATCAACTATTACCTTATACCGGCCATCCTGAATTTTTCCATCCATAATGTCACATGTCCACGTGTTTTTGGAATACTCAACTAACAGTTGAGATTTCCAATATGCTGAAATCTCACTCAAAGAACATAGGGAAACGAGATGGGGTTTCCTGGAAAGTGCATCAGCCACTACATTCTTCATCCCCTTGACATACTCAATGTCAAAATCATAAGCCTGGATCCTGCTGACCCATTTTTGTTGCCTCTTATTGAGTTCTTTTTGTTCCAAGAAATATTTCAAACTGTTGTGGTCGGTTCTCACCACAAATTTTCCACCCACCAAATATTGTCTAAACTTTGCCAAAGCATGCTTAATGGCAAGCATCTCATTATCATAGGTGGAATATAGTCTCTCATTATCTCTCAGCTTTTAGCTCTAAAAGGAAATAGGATGGCGATCCTGCATAAGAACTGCACCAATCCTCAATCCTGAAGCATCACACTCAAGAATGAAGGGCTGTGAGAAATCTGGAAGAGCCAAAACTGGACAGGTACTCATGATAACCTTGAACCTCTCAAATACTACCTATGCCTCATTTGACCAACTGAATGCACCCTTCCGTGTAATATCTGTCAATGGAGCTACCTGCTGAGAATAACCCTTCACAAACTTCCTATAGTAACCACATAACCCTAAGAATCCTCGCAAGTCAAAGATATTCCTGGGTGGTGGCCAATCCTGCATCGCATGTATCTTCTCCTGATGGACCTTGACCCCATTGGCCCCAATGACATGCCCAAGATACAATATCTCTGTAAGTCCAAACTCACACTTGGACATCTTAGCAAACAAAGACTGAGTCTCCATTATGCTAAGTACCTCATCCAGATGCCTCAAATGATCATCCCATGTCCTGCTATAAATCAGAATATCATCAAAAAACACCAACACAAACTGCCTCAATTGCCTATTGAAGAGATGGTTCATACATGACTGAAATGTAGCAGGTGCATTAGTGAGTCCAAATGGCATCACCAAGAACTCATAGTGCTCATAATGACATCTAAAGGTTGTCTCGTGAATATCCTCATCCTGAACTCTAATCTGGTGGTAGCCTGATCGAAGATCAATATTTGAGAAGTAGATAGATCCATGCAGCTCATCTAACAGCTCATCAATGCGAGGAATGGGATACCTGTTGTTGATGGTCTTCTTGTTCAGTGCACGATAGTCAATGCACATCCTCATGGTCCCATCCTTCTTCTTCACCAAAACTACTGAAGAAGCAAAGGGACTAGAACTAGGACGGATGTGTCCCATCTCCAAGAGCTCTCTAATGGCCTTCTCTATCTCATCCTTGTATGTCTTAGGATGGCGATAAGGCGTAGTCATCACGGGCTTAGCACCCTCCTCCAGCTCTATAACGTGCTCAAACCCTCTATCTGGTGGTCTACCTGGACGAATGTCACCAAACACTGGGCCATGCTTATCTAGTATGGACTGGATGTCAATATGAAGGGGCTGCTCATAGTCTGAAGAAGATTTGGCTGAAATGAAACACTGGGCTGCCCATGCCACCTCTCCATGTCGTACTATAGACTCCATCCTGCGTGCTGAAACGACTCTAGGCCCACCGTCAGAAAGAGCCCAAAGCACAATCTTCTTCTTATCCACCATAAACTCCAACTCCATCCTCCGGAAATCTTGCACATATCTGCCAAGGGACTGTAACCACTGAATACCCAATACTGTATCAATCTCACCCAGTCCGATAACATAGAAGTCATCGATCAATATGTAGTCCCCCATCTGAATACTAAGTCATGGAATCCTCTTAGTGCAACTGATAGCAAATCCATTGGCCACCCGTACACTAAACCCCTCAAATTCCTCAACATGTAATCCTCGCTTCGCAGCCAACCCCTCATCAATGAAGTTGTGCGTAGCTCCACTGTCAACCAGACAAACAATCCGCTGTCCCTTAAGCACTCCCTTCAGCCGAAAGGGATGGTACCTAGGAACGCCAGAGAGTGTAGCAATAGTAACATCGGATGAATCCAATGCCTCACTCTCGCCCAGCTCTATTCGGGGCTGCTCCCCCTGTGCATCATGCTCACCGCCCTCATCCTCTGCATCTGTATCTGGGGCATGATCATCCTCCCCATCGAAAATCACCTCAATGAGATGCACCTTGCCTTTACCAAGGCAACGATGTCTAGGCTCCCAATGGTCTTTGCAATGAAAGCAAAGCTTCCTCCACCTTAACTCGTTACGAGTCTCCTGGTCCACCTTAGGAGGTGGTGCACTCTTCTGCGGGGCGGTAGAGTGCTGAAATGGCCTGGAGCTCGTAGGAAACTTCTTATTGCGCTGATAAAAAGTGGGCTGATAGGAAGTGGGGGTTGTGTCCAAGTCTAATGCCCTCTGAATGACATCATGCAATGTCCTAGGCTTAAGAGCCTTGACCAATCCTCTCATCCTGTCATGGAGGCCCTCTATAAATAACATCACCACCCTCTTCTCAGGCATCTCTGGAACCATAACTATTATCCTCTGAAATTCGTTGATATAAGAATCAACATGTCCACTCTTGTCGGAGCTGTGCCAAATCCCTGTAATATAATTCCACATCCTTGTGATCAAATCTTGCAATCAGTCTATCGTTGTAATCCCTGTACGAACGTAGAAGCTCATGACCCTGCGTAGCTAACCCATGGTGCCACCAATCATAAGCTACCCCCTCAAGGTGCAATGTAGCAAACTGTATGGCCTCCTGCTCCCTCATGGGCTTGAGGGTAAGGTAGGTGTCAAGCTTGTGAATCCAAGCCCTGGCACTGATCTTTCCACCACCATCAAAAGTGGAGAGGGTTACCTTATTGGTAACCTACTGCAAATCTTTGTAATGCTACTTGCTCTAGGTCTACTATCCTGTCCGGCCCTCATGTTGTCTCCTCCTCTGAGCACAATACTATGGGAGGGGAAATGCATCCCTCACATGCTGCGGCAAACTCCTCCACTCATCACTGACTGCCATGATAGTATTCGGGAAAGTTGCTTCTTCCGACCGTCCCTCAATCTCTGGAGGGTCACCTCTAGGCAAGAAGTTAGGCTGCATAGGCCTATCTGCAGTCCCTGTAGGTCTCCTCTCGTCTGTATGAGTATGCCTCCGCTCACGGCGTGGCAATCCCCTAACACTCCCAAGCTCTAAAGCTGATCTGCTATGACCCCTGTAGCTACTGGCAACTGATACGGACCTATCCCTCCTGTCGTTCCTGTCCCGCGGCCTATCTAGTGCCAACCTGTCCAAAGTAGTGCCCATGCGCTCCATGGTCTGTAATAATTGCCTCTACGTGGCTGCCATATCCTGAATAAAATTCCTATCTGGATCTGCATGTTCCTCTTGAGGACTCTCAGGCCTCTCGCCCAAATATTCCGTTCTTTCACCTCCTTCAATACCAGCCTCGAGTCGTGCTCGTTTGCGGGTGTAGTATTTATGTGGACCGTCCTCTCTGTGATGCATTCAAAGCTGATTTTTGTTGTAATACCCTGTCTGTTTCTTCCCACACAGGCTAGGAGGATACACTGCTCTGATACCACTAAAAAATCCCAAACCCTTTTTGTCTGAATATATATATATATATATAATGCTCAGGTATGGAGCTGAACTGGTAATATCAAATAAATCCATGAAACAACATTCTCACACTGCATAACAATTAAAATACTGCAAACTCCCGCAAACCGGGTATATATAGAAATGGCGCCTAGGGTTTAAATGATAGATTTCTTCATTAATAACGCAAACATACATTCAACATTGATTTCTAATGATAAATAATTAGGGCAAACACAAATAGAAATCTGTGGATGGAATACTACAGATCATGCCCAAAAACTCAGCCAGAAAGTATCCAAATCAAATCGATTTGGTATATATATGAAGCTGAAATGTATAACAATAAATTGGCATGAAAAATACCTCTGATAATGCATACAACAACTGTAGAACAAGTTGACCCACTCTAGAAGTTGTCTGAATGCCCACTGCTGCAATTTATTTCTCTCTAAAGCTACTAAAATAATAATAACCTGTGTAAACAATAAAGATTCCTGGGTGGAAGCTTCTCTCACTGCTCCTGGGGTTTCCATCCGCAAGAGTAATAATCCAGAGGGTTTCCGTCCTTGGATTCTGTTTGCAAAAGCTATGTGCTAACTGCTCTGAAAAATAATAATGTTCTGGAATCCTTTCCCCCAAGTCGCATTTTCTCTTTATAGCCAAAAAAATCCTCAAAGATGCTAGCCACACTTTTCCCAAAGCCACATAAGTAATTATTAATTAATTATTTCTCCTTTCCAAGCAAGTCGCACTTTTCAGCTTAGGAAGGTACATTAAATAATTTATTAAATTATTGAAAGGTACTTTTCCTAAGTCAAATCAATTAAATAGTCTATTAATAATTTAATTCATTATATGTGCTTAAAGGTACTTTATTTCATTTTTTAGCACGATATAATAAAATTAATAAACCAAAGTCACCCTCGAAATCCCCCTTTAGCCGTCGGGTAGACAAAAAGGGCCAAAGGTCTTCGACCGAACTATTCGAGAAAGAGGGACATTACATTTCTCAACCATATTTTTTGTTAATATGATTTTGGTGGTTTTGTTAGGTCTAGCGTGGATTCAAAGTGGTTTCATTGGGCACAATTCAATGCACTTCAGGATTGTGAAGATCTAGAAACCGGAAATTACGATGCAATTGCACGAAGATAGACCACACGGACGTTTGTGATTAAATATGTATGTGAACATCCACACAACCTATGACGTTGTTCCATATGATTTGTGATGATATGATATGTATAGTTGTCAGAACCAATCGATTGCCCTCCCCTATAAATACTTTGGAGTACGTTTGTCATTTGTATGACATTTAGTTTGGTAGATAAAACCAATATATAAATGGAAATTTGGACATTAAATGTTGGAGATTACATACTTGCACGCCTCATACCTATTCCATAGAACAAGTTATTCCAATGTAAAGAATATGTGTTATATGCATTCCACTTTATAGTGTGGATCTCATTCATGCTAATCATATGAGTGCAACTACCAAGTAGATTTTATCTTCTAATCAAGCTTTAGTATCTTTTTATTTCATGGCATCAATGTTTTCGATTGGACAATTTTAATGCGGTAGATAAGACACAGACATGAATGCAATATTGAAAATCAAAAGGTGTAAATTAAATACCTGCATGTCCCACACCCATTCCATGGATCATTTTGTTCTTACCCAAATAATATATGTTATTTGTGCTCTATTTAAGCATTTTAATGTCAAAAAAAGAGGGGGAAAACGGGGAAAATAAAAAAGGTTTGGGATTTGAAACATAATCCAAATGCTTGTGTCTTGTAACATTTTGTAGCCTCTGTATCGACTTGCAAGCTCAAGTAATAGTAGGAAAATAGGTTGTGTGCAAACAACCTTCGTATTGACTTGCAAGCTCAAGTAATTGTAGGAAAATAGGTTGTGTGCAAACAGCCTCTGTATCGACTTGCAAGCTCAAGTAACCATCGATAATTGAGGTCTTCAAGTGATTGAATATAATAGTGAAAGGTATATTTTAATCGTAAAGCAAGCTTGTTATTTATTGTTTCATAGCACTAAGGCTTAAAATTGGAAAGCAATTAATTTGATAGGTAAGATTTATAAATGAATGGAATGTTGGAAATTTAAAGGTGGGAATTAAATACTCGCATGTCCTGCACCTATTCAACAAAGCATATTGTTCTTACACAAATAATATATGTTACATGTGCTTCACCTAATTGTCTCAACCTCGTGAGCATTATTCATGTCAATGCAATGTCACATTAAAGGGGTCCAAATTAAAAATAATGAGAATTCAACCGGGGCCAAGTCTGAAATATAACCATATTGTTTGCTTCTTGAAGTACTTTGCAAGAACACTTTTCAGTTTTAAGCTTGAATAATTACAAAATTGCAAGCAATGTAAGACATAATCATCAATAATTGAGACCCTCCGGGGAGTGGAAATATGAAGAAAAGGAATATTTTATCTATCAATTGAGGTTTACTATTTGTTTTTTTTTATGGTGTCAATTTTTTTGGTTGCATCACATTTTATTTGCTAGATAAGGCGAAGACATGGACAGAGAGTCAGAGATAAAAATGTGGGAATTAAAACAGGTTGCATGTAATGCACATATTCCACAGATCAAAATGTTCCCAAACAAAGGACATCTACTACATTTGCTCCACTATATTGCCTCGATCTCACTCTATGTCATGTGAAAGGCCTCGTCATTCCTAGAATGCAACTCACTAAAAAGCTTGCATTTAATGGAATCTTTGTTACATCCGTGCTCATTAATTCGTGGCACAAATCTAAAACTAGAGCCAATCCTGAGCATAAAAATAAAATTTACAGGCTAAACCCAAAAATTAGAGCTAAAAAATCTATAGGTTTTTTTGGCGGATCTATAAAACATTTCGTACAAAATGTGTGCATTTGCGAGTGATGAAAAACAACCAAAGATGTGAAAAAACACTCTATAAGAGATGAAAAATCACAACAAGTGCAAAGATCTATGGCTTGCAATTAAAGGCAAAGTCTATAATGTAACTGAATGGGTGGAAAACCATCCAGGCAGTGAGCTCATTCTTTTAAACCTCGCAAGTTAGGAGATAAGTGATATATTCATTGTGTATCATCTTCCCTCTACATTGAAATATTTATCGGCGTTTTATATTGGATATCTCAAAGGCAAAGATGTTTTGGAGTTGACAAAGGATTATTTTCTCTTATGCTTAGATCTACACAAAGCAAGTATGTTCAAAGGCATTTTGGCCATGTATTACAAAATTGCACTTTGGATAATCGCAATGTTGGACCATTTTACGTTTGCAGAGTGGTTTTCTCAACCAACATTTTCATTAATATGATTTCAGCAATTTTGTTGGCCCTAACATGTATGTAGAGTGGTTTCATTGGCCATGATTCGGTGCACTTGGGGCAAGTGAAGAGCTAGAAACTAGAAATTGTGATACGACTCCATAAAGACACAACATAGGGACCTCGTGCATAGTATTCATGTCAGTACAATGCGAGATTAAAGGGGAAAAAATAAAAATGGTGAGAATTCAACCGGGGCCAGGTTCAAAACCCAACCACACTTCTTGCTTCTTGTAATACTTTGCAAGCATGTTTTTCATTTTTAAACTTGAGTAATTGTAAAATAGCAAGCGATGTAAGACACAATAATCAATAATTTAGCCCCTATCGGGAATGGACATATGAATCGAAGGAATATTTTTATCTGTCGATTGAGGTTTGCTATTATTTATTTTATTTTTTATGGTGTCATTTTTTTTGTATCACATTTAACTTGTTAGATAAGGCAAAGACATAGACAAAAAAGTGGAAATTAATAATGCGAGAATTATGTCGTTGTTTTCAAAATACAACTATTTGCACTGGAGAATTGTTCTTCCCGTGTTCTTCTCCCAACAAGATGTTTTCATTCTTATAAACTCCTAACTAATCTGAGGAAAAAAAGGTACGTGCCCAATTTTATAGGCATTTGTAAATGTTCATCAAGTGGTAATGTTGTTATAAAAATTTAATGTTTGACATATTTATTCTACAAGGAGAAAAACTAATCAAATAAGCATCTACGTTTATTTTCGTAATGAAGGATAAAGGTCCACTTTTTTGAGAGAGCCCTCAAAGGTTAGCCGTACCAACTAATGAAACGAGTCTTGTAGTTGATTTTCTTTGCATCCATTGTAGTTTATAATGCATCTCACGTGAAGAGATGGAAAATAGTAAAAAAAATTCCCTTTCATTGCACCATATGAACATTTATTTTAAAATGTACAAAATTGATCTCAATTCTATAACCGTACAAGAGCGAAAACCCCTAAAAAACTTCAAATTTGGTGAAAATGTGTGATCTGGAGGACGATACGGAGGACATAAATTCCCTAAATCTTCCAAAATCATGACAGTGCAGAAGTCAATTTTGAGATATTTTTGTCAACTACAAGAACCCAGAAAATGGAGCCCATACATGCAAATGGTGGTTGGTCAAAGTTGAGTCAACCCTAGGACAGGACATGGTCAATTGACAAGTCACAAAAAAGTGGCAAAATCGAGCGAAGGTGATAGAACTGAGTTGTTGTTTTAAGCCTCTGGTCTTCAACACTCGAATAAGGTTGTCTTCGTCAACGATTAAAAACAAAATTTGTCACGTGGTGGGTCCTCAGGCCACCATGTGGCCTACCACCACATTATTGCATTGGTCTATATTGCCACATTAGACTGAGCTATTCACCAAGCCATGGGATGAGTTGTATTGACCAAGCCAAATAATCAACTCATCAAACCATTGGAGTGAGCTGCTCGTGTTTATCTCAGCGGCAAAAATGAGGATGTAGCCTAAACCATGAATGGATATAACGAAGTAAAGCCTTATCAATGCTTATCTTCTCCACATCCCTTGGATGTAGGATAATATTCCCACCTATCAAACCTACCTAAGTGCTTGGACCAGTCAACATTATCTAAAAGGCCCACGTGGAGGTGGTTAAACCAGTCAGGGGTGACGTGGATAGGAGGACTTGGCGCGGAGGGGACATGTCACAACGGAAATAGGGGTCACAAACGACGTGGCGACAACAGAGCAGGGCACATGGTGGTCGGTTGGGAACTATCACAACACAATATATAGGGTTTAGTCCAAACCAAAATGGGGATAGGGGAGTCGAAGTCGTGACCTCCCCCTTGCATGTGCACTAGCCTAGCGAGTTGTTTGGGATATAAATTGGTTGACAAGGCATATAGACTAATATGTGGGCTGAGCCAAGGGCTATATAAAGGCCCTCTCTCACTCATTTGAACACAATCTCCTCTCGAGCTTAACACAAACCTCTCAATCAAAGGTCGAGGAGGCATAAAGAATAAAGGGAGAAGGTGGTGAATATTGCAAACCTTGGGAAAAATAAAGGCCACAATGGAGCAAAAAAAATAATAAGGCCTATTATGGGCTTTATGGAGAATATATATATATATATATATATATATATATATATATATATATATATATATATATATATATATATATATATATATATATATATGCCTATGTTATTATTTTCTATGCGATGAAGCTTTGAGCTCTCTCCAAGAAGCAATACTCTAAGTCCAATCCAAGGAGAATGAAGGTGAAGTATGAAGGCGTTTTGTTGCGACATTATATAGGTAAAATATTGTCAGTCCTATTTTTATAGGCATTATTTTTAAGTCCTATTATATTATGTAATATGCAATATGGAGAGATAATGTCTATATTGTATTAGTATGGACAAGATGATTAAAATATGACCTATATTGTATTAATATAGGCATATAATGGGGAATAAGACCTATATTGTTTTAGTATAGGCATCATAATCCTCATTTGAAGTAGAATATTATTATTATCAGCGAGATGAAGATAAGTCCTATTATTGAATAAGCACATTATAATGGTTTGGGAGTTATTATTTTATCTCACGGATCAAGAGTCTTCTCAAGCTGGAGCCCAGAGACTCCATGGAGCCGAGGGAAGTGATAAAGCAAAAGAGAAGCACTAGAGCTCAAAACCTCAATACGTTGGATGTATCATCAGATCGTTGGCTTCGGAGGAGGGTCATTATTCATTATTGAGCTCGTTGGCAATAATTGGTGTCTACTGACATCCAAAAACTTAGCACTGCACAACAAAAGCATTGAGGTTTTTGGAAGAAGATTTAGCACCGTGCAATGAAAGCATTGAGGTCTTCATTATTACGAGAGTTACTGTTAACTCACCTTCATAGTGCAGAGTGTTTAGAAGACTGACCTAGGGAGCCATAGGACATTATCAAGTATCTTGAAGATCAATTGAGGAGCCATAAGACATTGTATCATGGAGAAGAATACCATGATCGAATCTACTTCATAAGCCAGGGTAGCTTCTTGGTGGTAGTGATAAAGGTTCTTATTCCTTTTTATATTCATAATTAATATAGCTTCAATTTGTAATTTTGTACTAGAATTGCAGTCATTGAAGTGGATAATACATCAATTTATTAATGAACCTAGAGACGCAGGCATTCTATCGAACTCTGTTATCAATATGTGTGTAATGTGATTATTGTTTTGCATTGCATATTTTTAAAGTTGATTTACTTAAATGAGTTGAATTCTGTACAAGAATTTAAAACCTATAAGAGTCCGTGGTCGAAGAAAAAAAATTGGCCAATTTTTAGATCAATGCAGGGAAACTTCAAAATCATTGGCAATTTGAAAACACGTTTTTTCCAATATATTCCCTAGAATAGTCCTTGGCCTTGAGCCGATTATCAATCAACATGAAAGCATTTTTGTGTTGGATTTTCAGTGGAGACCATGATAGGCTCACAAGGAGTAGTTTACTATGTTGCAGGAAAAGCATCGTCAGAACTCGTGTATTCTTATTTCAGGCCTTCCGTAGCTGTTGCATGAGTAGAGACACAAACTAGGACCGAGGTTTTTTAACCAGCATTTTAACGATGAATTTTGGAAGAGGAAACACTTTTTTTTTAATTCAGAGCAAACAAAAGCCAATTCTAGTGCATTTGCTTTTGGCTTTTTACCTAAACTTTCATTCTACCATACTTCCTTGTTATTGCTACATATACAAGTAATATGTTAGCTAGTAAATGATTTGACATCACATATTGAAAAATAGTGAAATGAAATAAAATGAAATGAAATATTTTAATGAAATCCATGAGACTGGAGATTCTATGGGACCAACGAAACTAATACATTAAGCAGTTTTCAGACTCTTTGCCATATCATCTCTTCTACTATGAATCTTGAGCACTAAACCATCGATCTTTTGAAGTTTTGTTTCTGCAAATAACTCATTTAAGTTTTCCACTTTTAAATCATTTTTGTATTGGATCCAGATATCATCACATGTTAAACACTCCATAATGAAATGCCATTCCGTTTCAACAACCCCTTTGCTGCAAAAAAGACAAATTCTCCTTTCCCAATCATCTTTGGGAATAGTCCATCTATCGGTTTCACAACGAAGATGATGTGATCCGGTCCTCAATTGAGCCACTAAAATCCTTACCTTAATTTTGAAAATTGCCCCTAGATAAGATTTTTCATCATGCTCCCAAGTGGGGTTGAATTCTTTGATATAATGTGCTTTCTTACGACCCATCTGTTTTGTCCACATGGCAGTCCTAAACTTCTCTATCACATAATTTTTTATTTCCCTATTATTGTCAGGACACTCCTAAAAATTGACGCCCCATCTGTTCATCCATTTGTTTTTTTGTTTCATCTACGTTTTCTTTATGTGCTCTAGATTATCCTCTGTAATCATTTTGGGCCAATGAAGACCATCCATGCTTTCAACTTTTTTCAAATAGCTTATCAGCTGAGTTAATGCCAATGCTTCGATCGGGAAGGTACCACTTCAGCTAACAAGATCTCATAAGGAACTATTGATTTAAATTTAAGAGTACTTGTGATTAGATGTTTCTACATTCTTTCTAATTGTCTCCATCCATGCTTTGACACACTACTTCCCCAAACCTTGCAACCGTAAAGAGTAGCCGGAGTAACCAACAAACCAAAGAGGGTTTTCTTAGTTTTCTAGTCCCAAAGCTTAGC
Source organism: Taxus chinensis (assembly GCA_019776745.2). Lineage (NCBI taxonomy): Eukaryota > Viridiplantae > Streptophyta > Pinopsida > Cupressales > Taxaceae > Taxus > Taxus chinensis. Next base: position 15,683,228 of record CM034148.1, read on the forward strand.
TTTCCTATACCTATTTTGAAGAAGGTAAGATGCTTTCCAACCTCCCTGTATCCTTTTTGCTCTACAAGTCTCCCAGATCAACTTGTTGTGGAAATCAATCCCAAGATATTTATATTCTGTAACAATTTCCAATGTACTCCACTCAAAAAGAAAGTTAAATTGCCTCTCTTTTCTTTTTAGGGAAAAAATCATGTTTTTTTTTTTTGCTAATGTTCACTTGCATCCCGACTTCCTGGAAAAAGAGTTCTAAAGCTTTTAGATGCTCCCTCAATCCTTGAGTTGTTGTTGAAATTAAGATAAGATCATTGGCATATAGGAGTAACTTCACCACATACTTGGCCAACTGAACACCCTCTTCTTTGGTTTTACGTAACCACTCTTTAAGCTTATCAATGTATAAACCAAACAAAGTGGGAGAAAGAAGGTAACCTTGTTTGACCCCAATGTCACTACTAAAACATTGAGACATACCTTCTCTGGTTCTGATTTTAGCTCTGACCTGCTCATAAAGTCTATGTACTGCTGCTCTAAGCTCGTCTAGAATCTCAAGTTCCTCCATCCTGTTCGACAATTTGTATCTAGGAATCATGTCAAATACTTTCTTAAAATCAACAAAACAACAAAAAGCTTCATCTCCTTGGGTATCCCATACCTTTTCAATCAATTGCCTAAGAGTGATGCAATGATCAATGGTTGAATGTTTAGATCAGAAACCTACTTGTCCTTTTGCTCTTTTGCCCTCTCTTTCTGCCCTACTGCTGATTCTACGCTCCATCATGCCCCCAAATAACTTACCAAAAAGAGGATTGATCATAATAGTGGGATAGTTAGAAGGAGTATTGAATATTTTTTTGATATGTGGAGTGAGCACCTCAACCCCCCACTTTGAAAATTCAGCTTGCAACCCAACAACATCTTGAGCTTTACCATTTGCAAGATTGATTGATTTTCCATTCGCTATGAATGCATTCCATCCTTGAAGTCTGAGAGTTTTAAAAATCAAATTGTTTGGAAATCTACTTTCATCATTAGACACTACATGTGTACGCAAAACAAAAAGAAAAAGAAACAATTTTTTGTTAAATAGGTGGACGAATTACATTGTTGCGTACGTTAACATCATCCACCTTGTCCTCTCTGTCGTTTATCTCCTGCATTGCAACAAGCCTCATTCCCATTTAGAATATGCCTTCGGCATAACAAGCCTCATTCCCATTTAGAAAATGCCTTCAGTGTAATTTATGGGTTTTTAAATTTCTTTCTTACTTAGTTGGTCCTTCACAATGCACCTAAATTGAAAAAAATTGTTTCTATAGACTTTTCTTTTTGGGTTTATTTTATTCTTCTAATAAATGGGAGGCAAGGGATTTTCTATAGATGGTGTCATTTTCCTTTATTCATCCTATGTAGAATTCACTTTAGCATAATTGGTTGTAAGGGGTGACCTGAGGAGGGAATTCATTAGGTGTTTGCATCGAAACAAAAGCTTAATTCTTTCATTTTTTTGGAAATTGGTAAACGTTGAGGGTTTTGAAAGGACCCACACCCTTTTTACAAAAGGCCCATATGGCTAGATATAACAGTGAAACATACAAGTGACAAATTCAAAAAAATAAAAAAACCCAAAATCCAAAAAAGACGAAGCCCACACAGGGGTTACCTATTTATCATGTTCTTTAGCATCTCAACTACATCTTTGGTGGTAGCATCAAGATTCTTGTTAGCCATTGTCTCAACCAATTTGATGATTTCTTTGCATTTATCCTTGAGATGCTCCCAAGTGTTATCAATATGATCCTTCCATCCATTAATCACACTAAAGGCTCTGTTACGCTTCTTCAAAACAATGAGAACAATAACATCAGTGTCGGTATCCTTAGTAGTATTCTAAGTAGGGGCATCATCAAGATAAGCTTTCATAGCTTTAGTCATAATAGTGTCGACACCCAGGTTGATAGGAGAACCCAAATGAGAAGGGGGAGGAGAATCTAAGTACACCATGGAGAGACCAAGTAGAACTTTAGGGATGTCTTGTTCACCCAAGGGACTCGACTTAGAAACGCATGTGGCAAGTCCAAAGAGAGGATGGGTGGTGACTGAGAAGTCGTCACCAAGGGAGAGGTGGTAGGGTGGGCGGAGGTGGATGGGAGCGGAGAAGTTGGAGGGGAAACTGCCTCACAGTGGCCCTGATTAAGACGTCAGAATCAGAGCCAGGCGAGAGGTCAATGCGACGTCAGAGACAACGAGAGGATGAAGGGGAAGAAGGAGGAGGAGGGATACCACAATGAGCAAAGCCATATTTGGGAGGGAAATGAGCCAAAACTTAAGGGGAGGCAACATTTTTAAAAAACAAATAGAGAAATCCTTGGTGAAGGAGAGGACCTTCATCAACACGAGCTTGTTTAATTGACAAATCCAAAGATTGAAACAATTTTTTTCCAAATTTACCTTTTTTCCATTTCCAAAGTGGGCCAAAAGGAAGAGTTGGGGCCCATATACCAACTTGTATCTCCCTTTAAGAGTAAAATATCTCATAATATGCTAAACAAATCTATCCCATGGAGTAGACAAGGAGGCCCACTCATAACCAAACTGGCATTTTTTGAGACATTATTTTTTCTTTAAAAAATCTCCCATCTCCGCTTGAAGCGACCTCTTAAAATAGATATCTCCAATAACAGGAAGGCCCATAACAACAATAATGGATTCCATTGTGGTTTCAAACTTAGTCCGACCCACTTTTACTTTCCCCTTCTTCCCTGTCACGAGGATGCTACTAGAAACTATGAAAAAATGACCAGAGAGTCGCTCTATAGAAGAAGTGGCCCATTTTTCTTGCAGTAAGTTCCAAACCTCAAGGTCATATCCCAAATCTTCACAGCTAGCATGTTCAATTTTGTGAAGAGATCCACCCATTTCAACAAGAAGTAAAATAATCGGTGATTCAAAAATAATAACTAAAGGATTTATAAAAATCTCCTTAGCATGGTCCGACCTATCGTTCACACATGTCAAAGGGATCTTGGATAGGGCATTCTCATAATTAAAAATATCCTTCGAGTGAAAAATGATTAAGAGCTCCCCCTCCACGTAATAGTTTCATTATAGTAATAAGTCGTAATTATTGTACCATAAATGCTTCTGCCGACGATGAGGGGATAAGCGAAGGTATTAATAATTCTAACACTAGATAAAGCAAAAGTGGAGATGAGAAAACAAAGCAACAATGTACTAAGAGGTTTTTGGGTGGTCATTAGCTAATGCCGAGAGAAGGTTCCTAGGAAAATTTCCAATACAATCCTATTGGTTGTTAGATGATACTCCCAAGTTAGCCAAAAGGTCAACCACTCTATTTCCTCACCTATAGATATACTGATAGTGTATATTCTAGAATTGGGATTGTATACTACGAGCATTAATAATTATGTTGCTAATAGTCCAACTTTTAGTCTCAATGAAGTTTAGAATGTGAACAAAGTCAAGAGAATAACTTTCCACAATAAGATTGACCACTCCAATTCTAAGTGTTATCTCCATCCCTTTGAGAATTGCAAAGGCTTCCGCTCCATGATTGGTCCCAGTACCAAAATTAACAGTAGTTGTAGCTAGTGGTTAACCAAGATCATTTGTAATTATCACCCCTCCCCCAGAGGCTCCCAGATTACTTTTTACAGCATTGTCAATATTTAATTTAAGCCAACCTATAGAAGGAGGGGTCTAAGAAGTATTTTCTCTAGCTGTAGTAGAACGGGGAGGCTCAAAGGAAATTAGCATTTTCTTATACCAAGGTTCCTTCAAATTAAGAGTGATTTTTTGTTTATATTGCTTCCAAATAAAGTTGTTTAAATTCTCCTGAAAACCAGAAACCACATGTAGTCTTGTTTCTCAATTCCCTTTAAATCCCAAGCACGTTGGCATATCACCCAACATTAGTTGGGCGCTCACCTGAGACGCGCGTAGGCACCGAGCCCCTCCTTTATGTGAGCTTTGTAAGAATGTTTCGCCATGAATGGAGGAATGTTTACAGAGATAGTAATGCACACATTCATTCTAGCATAGAGGTCAAGACACTAGGCCTCAAACAAAGAAGCATCATAATGTAAAAGTAAACACTAAAACAATACAAGGAGATCAAATCTGAACCATGAGAAAAATGAAGAGCACTAGGGTTTGAACCCATAGACACAGATATTCATAACGATCCATCATATTCATTCATTCACAACTATTTATAATAGTCATGTTACATTAACAGGGTCATATCAGACCGAATATATCAAGATAATAGCAACCTACAACCAGAAACCCCACATTATCCCTAGAACCATTACATAATCCCTTTATGCAGAAAATGCACCACCCATCTACACACATACTCGATCTCTAGCCTCTAACACCCAATCCACAATACCCCATTGTCTAGATCCAAATGCCTCCTTAAATAGGATAGGAGCTCGCCTAATCATTATTCCATAAGTAAGCTCGCATGCCAAATGTCATCATAACCTTCTATACTCGAGTGTTTAAGCCATGCAGATGCTAGCTAGCCATAACAACCTCCACTTTAAAGCCTATAACCATAAAGATTCCCTCGAATATTCTTTTCTTGAGCTTCAAGTCTCCATGTAACAACCTTGTCATCATTACACTTATCCGTAGCTTCACGTGTTTTACATGTGATATCCTTCAACCGAAATGCGACTAAGTCCTTAAACCCTTAAACCCTTTCTTGTTCCCACGTGCAAACCTATCTCTCCTCACATGTAATTACTTACGCACTTTTTCCATAGTGAATCTTCCTCTATGCACATTCATCTTCTTCTTTAGGACTTAGTCATTTTTTGGGCTCAACATCACCCCACACTAAACGTGTTATCCATTCTTGGAAATAATCTATCCTTCAACAATAAAAGAATAAAGAATGGAATGAAAGAATAAACTGTATCTGGCTTGTGCCAAATAACAAAAGAATTTTGTTGCTGTTGTACAAGGATTGGGAATTTTTTGTTCAAGGATGCTTCAATTTTATTCCAAGTATCACCTCAATTCTGCGCTTGTTGAAGTAAATCCCCTATCAATGCCCTAACTTCCTCAAATGATAATTCTTCACCCTTAGCCTTTAGTGTATCAACAATATTTTCCATCTACTTGCTAAGGTCACTTTGTGTGTCCATCCTTCATGTAACCCGAGGCTATAATTCCGTCACTTTATTTTTAATAGAGATCCTTAATTCTTTGATCACCTCAAACTTCTTCTCGACCTCAGCTATGATCTTGTCCTGTTCCGCCTTGTTATTCTTGTTCTTTTCCCAGAACACCTTTAGGTCTGCCTCATGGGTAGCAACCAATATACTTGTTACTCAATCCCTATCTCCACAGTTGTCATAGACAACTTCAACCATGTATACCACGGTTTTCACAAAGGCAAGGAGCTTGGAGTACCAAGTGATGGTATCCTCAATCTTCAACTTCTCCTGTTCTTTTTGACGTGCCAAAAATTCCTCTGCCCAGTCCAACACAAGTGGTTATTTTCTCCATTGTGATCAAGCACGTCAAATCCTCCAGGGAGTGGAAGGATGACTCATACTTCTATTCAGGGGGGCTAAGTCTGATCATGCTGAAATGACGGAGTTTGAGACAGTCTCTGCTTTCTTGTAGGCCTCGCGCACTTTCGTCTTCTCCTCTCTCAACTCAGCCTTTAACTGCGCAATTATAGACTCCTTCCCTTTTATCTCCTTGTCTCTCTCAATTATCTCCTTATTATTTTCCTCCAATTCTTCCTCCAAGGCTCTGATTCTGTTATTCCTCCCAAATAACCTTTCCTCAACTTCCACTGATACCTTGTTGAGTGTGTTACAAGCCTGCCCATCCGTCAACTGCTAGGTATCCACAATAGGATTCACCTCATTAGAGTTCTACGTTTATATCACTGCATCTGTGCCAACTTAGAATTCGGGCTCATCAACATGGGATTCGAAGGTCCATGATAACATCTTTCTTGTGCGCGTATACGAGCTACCACTATCAAATGACGACCAACAAAAGAGTTAGTATGTGGGCACTGTGCTTTGGAAACGCACATGTAGGACCTTATTAGGGTCATTAACATAAGTCATCATGGGTCCTTGCACCGTTATCGCACCCTTTCCACCGATGTGTGTTGCCTTTGGGAAGCCAACCGCTAGAATCTTCTCCTTGTATACTCTCTCTTCCGTTTCTCTCAATATTTCTTCAGTGTTATGTTCCACCTCATGCTTCACCAAGTTCTAAATGATATTTGCCACTTCCTTTTCCAAAGTATCATCCAACTGTCCTCTGGTCAAGTGCAGGGTCTTCTGTGCATTCATATTCACCTCTTCACTTCCTCCCATATTATGAGTACCCTCCTCAGATTCATTCTGCTCCTCATTAAATTCATGTACATTATATACAGGGGGATCCTCACCTTCCTCGCGCTCCTCATTCCCCTCCTCTGACTCATCACCCTTCATTCTTTCCATCTCCTTAGAGTATGAACTTTGTACCATCTTTTACTTCTTCTTCACTGGTGACTCTTCCATCACAAGGGACCTTTCCTTCTCAGGTAACTTCTCCTTCACAGGGGACTTCTTTCTCCGGGTGTAAGTACTTGTGCCCACGCCTAACTCTTTTGCCCCTACGGTCTGAACTTTAAGCGCACTCGATGCATTCCTTGTTGGAGCTTCCTCTCTTTCTCTCTTCTTTGACACTATTTTCTTTCTTCTTATAGGGTCTTCTATGATGGATACACCATCCTCTACGTACATGCCCTTTTTGAACTTGGGCCTCAAGTGTATATATACCCTTGCTTCCATTTTTCCTGCAATAGGTATTGACACAGATTTTAACATGTGTACGTTGTGAGAGACATAATTCTCCATATATTTGTACTTCTTATGGATACACTAATGTTAGCACAGCATGTGCACTGTGATCCTGATCTACCTCAATTAGATCAAATCTATGTTTCTTGGCCTCCTTAAACCTAGTTAATCGTGCACTTTGAAAATATTGCACTATGAAGGAAAAAGGTAGTTTACACCATGGACTTTTCGTGTCATCTGTCAAAGTGAATCTACCTATGCAGAAATGCTTGTATACCACGAAATCAACCTCACCATCCACAAAGGTTGGTAAGTTGTTCAGGGATTCTCCATTCTACCCCAAATGCATCATGCATTCACTTGTACCACTTCTCCTAAGCATGTGTTTTATATGCAGCAGTCATTGTATCACGAGTGTATGATTCGAACCTCTTAGTGGGCGAAGGGTTCTCATCAAGGTACTCCCAGACGTAGCTATTCGGCCCATCAGACACTCCAATCTCCAAAAATATAATGGTAAGAAGGACATTACCATACATGATTTTATCCCCATCGCGTGTTGACATCTATGATCTCCTCCTCAATGAAGGCCAAGAGGTTGTAGATTGTTCCTTCTGAAATCTTCATGTAGATGTTCAACCATCTCTTGTTTACCTGGGTCCATCACTCTCGTCCATTCAGTTTGGTGAGTAGGTGTGTGACCATCTTCATGGTTGGGTTGGTGATCTTGGTGATATAAAAATAGTGCGAGCCCTTTTGATATTCATATTCCGTGGTTGTTTCCTTGATGGCATCATTGTCATCCAAATCATCATCCATTAATTCTCCTATGCAGATAAGCCCAGTGTATTTTGAGGTCAACTGAATAGTTAAGCGCATTCTCCTCCCAGCGAAGTAAAAATAGTCTTCATGCACACAAGACATCAACTACTAGAATAACCTTTCAGGTTTTCCAAAATATGGCAACTCATAGAGTTGTAAAGTCTAGCTTTTTCTAATGTGGTCTTCACAAAATCATCATACACTGACTTGTCATCCTGCATCCTTTCTCTTGTTGGGAAAACTAGCTCCAACGCCATCTCCTTCTCAGTGGTATCTTTCCTATGGTTATAATCACTTATAACCATCTTGTGCACATGAGATATCCATTCCATCCCCATTAAGACATCATTTAGGTACTGCATCTCCACGTACCACTCTTTGTTAAAACTTGTCGATACGATTGGTTTTCCCTTGCCCTTACCCTTCTTCTTCGGTGAAACATTCACTCCTTTCCTTGGTGTCATTTTTCTTGTCAAGCCCTTATAAGTTCTTCCTTGCATCTTGCTTCAACACTTCTCAGTCCCTCGGATCCACTCCTAGTGAAATTTCTTCAAAACTCATGCCCTAGCTCTGCAAATCCTAACCTGGAAAATATCCTTCCACAAGACAACTGTAAAACTCATGGGAATCCAATAAAAAAATCTCTTCGTGCATGCCCATGTACTCCATTCCACCCTGGTTCAAAAATCTACCACAATCTCTACTTCACACATAACTCTTCGCAATTTCTCTTGCAAGGATGTCCTAGTTCAATATAACTCTTCAACAACAAACGCAAGGTAAAAAGAATAACTTATCTCAACCTTCTATTTATAGCTTTTGTATTTTTCTCGCATTGACTCCCATGTCACCTACCATTGTATTACCGCATTAAAGTTGACCTTTTCTAATGCTATCCTCCCACGTGTTTTTTCTACCACTTTTCCTTCATGCACCAACTTACTCGTGAGTCTCCACAATCTTTTGGCATGTAAAACTACATTCACCACAGATCCTTATGTGTGCTCATAACATCAGGAAAATCTTCCTCTTTGTCCTAGTTCTTGCTATAACCTACCTCAGTTTGTTCTACGCTTTTTTCCCTGTACATGGTTTTTATAAATATTTTGACACTAGCCTCCACTCATAGTTACTTCTGTTATGCGTGCTTCTCTAAATCCACACGTGTTTGATTTCCTCATCTGGGCCACCAATCAATATCATTCCCAACACTTGTTTCACTATTCTCTGAAACTCTTCTTTACACTCTCTACCCCATACTAAAATAGATGTGCGGTCCTTTGCGCATAAAACCCCTTTAGATAGTAACTGGCTATCGGCACGTAAGCACACCCACAAAAAATGAAACTAAAAGACAAAACATAGCAACGATGAAAGGAAACACATATAAAGGAAAATACATTAAGGGAAATCCTAAGCTAAATAGACAATATTGCTTTCTTTAGAAACACACTGAAGACTTATTTATAGTAGGATTTCAGCCTACTCCCGCTTAAAGATAACTAGGCAACCGTGTTCCATCCAGTGCTTGTAACTGGACAAGAACCTAAATCAAGTATATAAGATACAATATATGGTCCCAAATAATGCACCTTGAATTTCCCTGGGTGGCATAGAAACTTAGATTCATATAGAAGAACCATTTACCTCGACCTCAAACTTCTTATTTTTAATATGACAATCATGCCATGCCTTTTGCCATAGTTTTCTCCATCTTATTGACTCCATTTGGCTAATTTCGCGCTCATCTCATCCAACTCACATAAGTTTATCTATTTGCACTCCTCTAAGCGATTTTTCATTATCCAATCCTCCTACATGCATGTTATACACAGGGATGGTAATATGAATTCCACATGGGCACAAGAATTTCCTCCGAACCAAAAACCAATTAAAAAAGAGTGGACTTGTTCAATCATTTTATAAGTCATGTGATATACCCATAGTACTGTAGAGACTTTTTCATCCTAGTCTCTTCTTTTGAAATCACAAATCTTAGTTAATGTGTCGCTTAGTATCTTGTTAAAGGCCTCAACAGTTCCATTATCTTGAGGGTGATAAGGCGTTGTTTTGTGATGGGCCACCACGAACTCTGCTAACAAGATTCTAACCGTTTCATTCAAGAAGTGGGTATCCATTATCACTTGTTAAACTCAATGGGCATCCATACCTGCCGATTATATTCTCTCATAAAAAAACCTAGCCATTGTTAGTAGCCGTAGTGCAGTCCTTTGTAGGTGCAGACCTCCACCCACCTTATAAGATAGTTTGTATAAGTGATAATATAGTGCAAACATGTCCTGCACATGGCTAGGGAAATAGGTCCCACAAAGTTGATTTCCCTTTTTTCAAACATCTCTACACTAGAAATAGCTCTTAAGGGACATCGTCATCTCTCTGTGTTGGCTTACCAAGGCACTGGAAATTCTCACATTCCTTGCAATACTCTATACAATCCTTATAAATAATTTCCCACAAAAGGCCTACCAATAAGACCTTGCACATGCGATCACATTTCATTGCATAGTGATCACCTGCAATGCCACCATGAGCTTCCTCCATGATTACAATATGTTCATGCTCTAGCACACAATCAATGCAAGACCTCATCCCAGCCTAGCTTGTAGAGGTATCTGTTAATCAAAAAATAGGGCATGCAACGCGATATAGCTACAACTACTTCTTCTCTAAGGTCCTTTGTTCCTTCTAGTTCCACACTTGTTCACAAGAAAACAACAATATCCTCCAAATCAGAGGGTGCACGATGCAATCTAAATAATTGTACATCTATCATTGTTTCCTCAATGCTTTACGCATCCTCACTTGAGTTAATTTGTGATAAATGATCAGGTCCCAAATTGTTCTTTCTTAGTTTCATGATGATTGAAAAGTTAAACTCTTAAAACAACAAGATCCATCAGTATATGTGCCCTTATAGAATAGGCTTGTTCACCAAGTACTTGAGTACCATATAATATGTATAAAAGGTAAACGGTGTGGCCAACAAGTATTTCCTAAAGTTATGCAGTCCATAAATCATGGATAGTTCTTTATGATCCATTGTTGTATAATTCCGCTCAACTGGAGTTAACTTTCTGCTTGCGAAACATAGAGGATGATCAATAGTTCCTTTGCTAGGTTGTGCTAGTACTACTCCTATTACCATACCCGATGCATCAACATGCACATGAAATGGCTTATTCCTAAGAGGGAAAGTAAAAAAATTGGTGCAAGTAGTGAGTCGAATCCTTCAATGCACTTCAAAGGTCATCTGATATGCCTCCCCCCAATTAAATTTACCCTTATGTTTCAAATAACTCCTCCATATGGTGCAGGAAAATCTTGGCACAGCCTTTGATAAATTTTCTATAATATCATGTATGCCCTAAGAATCTGTGCACTACATTTTGACTAGGTAGGATCTTCCATATCCTAAAATAACAACCACTTTAGCAAGGTTTACTCAATACATCCTTCTTTGCATATGATGTGACCTAGTAAAGTGCCAAATGGGGTAGAAAAGACACATTTCTTAATGTTAAGTGAGACTACTCAACTTCCTACATCTCTCAAACATGAATCTCAGATTATCACAATGGTCTCTTACTAACCCATACACCATCAAATCATCCAGGAAAACTTATAGAAAATTATGGATGAAGTCTTAAAAGGCCTGTACTAAAATGCACAAAAACAACAGCAGGTGCACGTTCTTCAATCCAAAAGGCATGACCATATAAGAAAAATTTCCCCATTCATTGGTGAATGTAGTCTTCTCCTAGTCATCCTTCACAATTCTTACCTGATGATATCCTGAAAGAATCCATTTGTGAAAGAATATATTTTTCATCTCTGCAACACCTTCCAAAATCTCCTTAGTAAATGGGGTTGGAAAAGAGATCTATGACACACATGACATTCAAATCTCTATATTCAACATAAATCCTTATTCTTCTATCCTTTTTAATGTTAACCACCATTGAGCTTACCCATTCATATTCCTCAATTGCATCAATGATTCTATATTTTATCATTTTATAAATTTCCTTCTTTAACCTTTATGTGAAAAATTTGAGGTTCATTTTGTATGGTCTCTTCCTAACAGGGCACACACCTTCTTTTAGCTTAATCCTAATTTCTCCCTCATGAGTAATGAACTCCATTCAATTTCATGGTACTCATGTGCAGGAATAAGTCTTGGAAATTGCCCAACAGCTCAAATATTTTTGAAACCTCCTGGTCTGTCTATTAATCCCTAATGATGGCTTCTTTTGGCTCTACTTCTATACCATTGTTAAATTTCTTTGTTTTCAAGGGTTCATGGTAGGTGCACACTTTCTCATCTACTTTGTCTAATACTTTGCGCATACCTCTTATATGTGTAACATCCAAATTTTGTACTTCCTCATCATCTATCAAGTACACCAACTTACCCTTTTCTTTCTCCAGGTAGGCACACTAAAGTTGTATCTCCTCCTTCTCTTCTTCTTCTGGTTCTTCTAAAAAGCATGCGCCCCTAACTTAGGTTCTGCTAACAAATCCAAGATTTGGTCCTCAACCATGGCACTATCTCCCAAGGTAAGGCACTTGACTACCTACAACACCTCATTTACTCGATAGCTTAGGAGATTGATACTCAAAAACATGAATAATTTATGCCATCGTTAACTCTTGTCAATTACCCATCTGATGATGCACAACTCCGAATGGATATACCATGCACGCACACAACCTTAAAATGTGGAATAGAACTTATGCACCCATAGTGAAGGGAGGAGAAGGATTCCACGCCTATAATCATAGGATCCTTCTCACATTCCTAGATGTGGAATGAGGCAAATTCCTTCCTATCATAGTTGTGTCTCTTATAGGGTGCATTACTTTGAAGAAACCTAACAGAGAGCAATGTGATTATCACTTTGTTCCATTCTAGAAGGTTGTCTCAGATGGGTCTCCCACCAACACGTTCTTGTCCTGTGTAAGGTATAAGTAAGCATATTCCTCCTTTATACTTAACACATCCATAATTCCATTGGACTTCCATTGCACGTGTATAAATACTGTCAGGGTTACCCTCTCCAGTGTAACTAGGTAAATTCAACCTCCTCCCAGGCACTTAACCAAGTGTTCCCTAGCAATGTGAGTCACAGTGCCCTTTCAATTGTCTTCCAACCAACTCATAGGTCCTGTGCAGCCTAATTATCACATGCAACGCTAGTGGTATCACTCATGGACTGATTATCTTTCCATTAAATGAATCCTTCTCTTGATGGATGAACAATATCGAGTTCTCTAATGGTGCGCACATATGATTTTATCCAGGTCCTCTTCTCCTAAGGGTTCCATATAGGTTGTAGAACTTCACAATCCATCAGTGGGATAATGACATGCTCCTCTTTGTTCTTAAAGAGTATGTACACCTTGTTAAAGAAAAAGTCAACATTATTCTTATAACAGAAGGGGCGCCCAAGTAATGCTAGAAATCTATCTACCTCGGCAAGTGCTAAGACTTCAAAATCCCCAGTAAACTTTTCCCCTTGAATGGTTATGGATGCATCCTTCAATACTGCAATGGGCATAGCCTTCGTCCTATTTGCCATGTACAAAACATTTGAAGATGACTGCAATGGGGGTCTCCCCATCTGATTCCATAAATATAAAGTGAGAATATTGACCTCTGCACATATGTCAATCAGAATGTTTCTCAAGAGCCATCCATCCACAACTGCATTCAATGTGATTTATTTTTCATAATCAATGCTATGAGGGGGCAGATTAGCATGTAAGACCCGCCTCTCGTGCTTGCTCCTAGCGCACGGTATTTTTTCTCTTAGCCATTCTCCTAAAAAAGGGATTATATTCTCCTGGCGCAACATCTTACACACTTCCCTGACCTCATCCATGTCCTTTTGGGGGACTTCGATGCTCTTTCTCTACTCCAACTTATGTGATTGCTTCTTCAAACACTGGATCTCCCCTTGCAAACTTCGAATCACCTTCATGGTTTCTTGGTAGACCTCTTTTAGATGAGTGGGATTAGGATAATTTCCATGTAATACCTCTTCTCGTGTAATGAGGGGCATTTTCTTTGGTTCTTCCTTGGCACGTGCAACTTCCACCCGCATAGTTACTAAGACAGGTTCCAACTCAGGATTATGTATCATTCTAGGCATCCACTGCGGATCAGCTGGCTTCACACTCTCCATCCCTATGCCTTTGTCCTTCCTCTAGTTCTGGCTCATGTGCTCATATAACTCAAGGCACTCCTCATACTTATGCTTCTTCTTGCACTATGAGAACTATAGCAAATTTGTACACTTACGCTTGTAGTGTTCACTAGATCCATAATTGTAACAACTTCCACGGGGGAACTCACTCCTACCTCCTTAACCACCACAACCTCTAAAAACTCTGCAAAAACCCCTTCCTCGACCTCCTCCATCTCCACAACATTGATACTAACAACCTTCGTTCTTAGAATTGTTTCCAATGTTGGTTTGATGCACGCCAATATCAATGGCATCAAGGATTTGGGCTATCAATCGAAAATCCTTGGTATTGTGGGTCGTAGATGAGTAAATATTACAATAAGAGGAAAAATTATTACAGAGTGCGCGCTACAAAAATGTGCATATACTTGGATCATGATCTGTGTGACATATTTTACAATCCAATGACACAACGCACATTGACTTACATGGCAAACTGTCCTTTATGTGTCCTTCTACCTCACAATCTGCACACTATAGTCCTCTGTGATTTTCATGAGACGAGTTTATAGATGATTTCTTAAGTTTCTTTGCCATGGAAGATATTTGTGGCTCCAATAAGGGACTTATCACACTATCAACGCTTCTAAAAGCCTTAACACGTAAATCAACCTCCAAGGCTTCATGCAGATCCATGAAAGTCTTATGTGAGAGTGCTCATATGAAAGGTGTTATCAAGCCACCTAAGATCCACTACACATGCTGAGAGGGATGAATATCATAAGACAATTTTAACATAAGAGTTTTAAAGCGTGTATCATACTCCCGCACACTTTCTACCATACCTTGCTAAATATCCTTCAACGTGTTGATGCTCTTTTACTCAAACTCAAGAATATGAAATTCTGCTAAGAATTCATCACACAACGTAGTATAATCCACCACCGTCTGATGGGGGTCATACTTCTAGTATCAGCTATGCTCATGCCCTTGCAATGTAGTTACAAACTAACTTGCCTTCCACTTTGGGGCAGTGATACCCTTAGCGCGCCATAGCAATTCACATTTGTGCATATGCTCTGTAACATCCTCAACACCTTTGTAATCAGGCAAGTGAAGAGAAATTTCATAAAACACATGTTGATGGTGTTGTGGCCCTTGTCCAATAGATCTAAAACATTGATTCCCTCTTATGTTGCCTCAACCACCAGATCCACTAGATCCACTAACTCCTATTCCTCCAGATCCTCCTCCTGTAGCAGGTAAGGGTCCTGATGTAGTTGTGCTCTGTGTACCTACCACCGCGCTAAAGTGTACACCATCAATTTGTGCTATTGAACTACTCACAGATGTGTTTCCCATGCTTTGTACACCCACACCTTGTCCAAAGGATGTGTCAGACAAAATACCTCTAAACTCCAGAAATGTTTACACTGTCATAGATGGGTGTAATGTAAAAGGATATCTACCTGATGTTACTTGCTCACCAATACCAACTCATCTCAGAGATTGGAAGACTAAGTGCCAAAGTTTTATCACCAGGTGGGCTAAGATGCATGCCTATGGCTCTTCTCCTTCCTATACGACGAGCTCTCTCCAGAAGCTGAGGGGGTTTCTCTCTCACGCTTACCAAGATGGGGTAGCAAAAATTGCTCAAGTTACTCACCCTCTGCGTGAACCTCAAATCCTTCCCGCAACATTTACCTCCATAAGTCCATCACTCCTACAACTTCACATTTTCTCACCAACTCCCTTTCTCGTGCTTCATTATACTCGAGCCATCTCTCTTCTCTCTCTTCCTCCGTTGCAAGATCCACCATCTTTCACCACACCAACTTCTGCACCCCACGCCTAGTGGGAAGGTAGCCATCCATATGAAATGCCTCCATGCTTAGAGTGATGATCAAGATCTTAATGGATAACGGTATAACATGCAAGAATAATCCTCTTGGATCCCTCAGGAACTCAAACTCAATAGTCTCTGGGCAAGAATACATAAAAATCACGTATTCCAAGGTATATCTATTCAACACTCCACTCCACCAATCATTAAAAAATGAGTCCAAACTAGATGAACATCATGCAACCGCTGATAATATTATTGGGTCCAAAGATGAGGTCTATAATACCAACTCTTCGTTGATGCATATGCTGACAACCATTCATATAACTCTATTGCGAAACAACAAAAGAATGTCTCATAGAGCCCTTGATACAAATGCTCCCCTACCCATTTATGTGTATCAAACTTAGGTCTAGTATTTAATCTCTATGAAAACTCATCCTCCTTGCTGTTAATCCAAGTATTAACGTTGTCCAAGGTCAAGCATTTCATCATCACACACCATTCTTACAACAACTTCAAAAGAGGTCCTGATAATGGAACCAAAACATAGTCTCGTTTCTCTATTCTCTTTAAATCCCAAGCGCACTGGCCTATCAACCAACATTAGTTGGGTGCTCACCCAAGGTGCGCACAAGTGCCAAGACCCTCCTTTATGTAAGCTTTGTAAGAATGCTTCACCATTAATAGATGAATGTTTGCAGAGATAGTAATGCACGCATTCATTCTAACATAAAGGTAAAGACACTACATCTCAAACAAAGAAGCATCATAATGTAAAATTAAACACTAAAACAACACAAGGAGATTAGATCTGAACCATGAAAAAAATTAAGAGCACTAGGGTTTGAACCCATAGACACAGATATTCATAATGATCCATCATATTAATTGATTCACAACTATTTATAATAGCCAGGTTACATTAACAGGGTCATAACAAACCAATACATCTTTCTACTCTAAACATCCTACCCTTCCCATGGCTCTGATCCAAAACCCCACATTACTTCCTAGATCCATTACATATGTATCACCATGAATCTACCATACGCACTCACCCTCTAATATCTAACTCTCCACACATTTTCAGATCCAAAATACTCCTTGAATAGGATAGGAGCTCACCTAGTCATCATTCCAAAAGTAATTCCACATACCAACTGTCATCATATCCTATTATACTCGAGTATATAAGCCATGCATGTTCCATATAGCCAAAGCAACCTCCAATTTCCAATTTTTAACCATAGTGATTCCCTAGAATATTCTTTTCTTGAGCTTCAAGTATCCATGTAACATTTATCACCGAATCATAACACCCTTTGATTATCACAAGTGTGTGTGCTTGAGCTCTCAGTATGACTGGGTAACATGGGTACTATCTCCAAGTGTGGGACTTGCTACTTGAGATAGGCCTCTAGAGAAAATTGACTCTTCTTCTTACTCCTAGTGTAAACTATCTCTACAGAAATGAAACTGCTAACTATATCTATCGTACAATTTCTAAGGGACCAGGGGGAGAGAGAAATAACATGCAAATGAAGGAAAAATACACTACAAAGGTGATGCATGAAAATAAGGGTATGAAAAATATCCCTAATGTGTGAAAATGGAAGCAAGATGTAGGTTAGAGAGGGTGATAACAATTCTTTGTAATCTAATGATAACACTCACAACATCTTTCCATGCAAACATAATAACAATTAATACCTGCAAGAGTATAAAGTAGACACAATCTAGTTACAATGATATTGAAGAGGAAAGAAGAATGTAAACAAACACAATAAGGGAAGATACATCCACAAAATTGCATCTATTGCTTCATTAATATGCACAGTTTAAGCTATTACAAGATAAAGGCTTGGATCACCATGCACGGAGTCCACTACAAGGGCCTGCAGTACATTGGCTTTATAAAACCAAAATGGCAGAGTTTTTGTTGACTAAAAATTGTCTTTCTTAAAAAAGAGCCCAAAACTCCAATTTATAGAATTTTGAGAGGAGAGAGAGAGAGGAGAGAGAGAGAGAGAGAGAGAGGAGAGAGAGAGAGAGAGAGAGAGAGAGAGAGAGAGAGAGAATGCAATTGCCGAAATTCCCTTTCCAATTGATTGCAAGTCATGATAAATGAGGGTGGTTGGTGATTTTGGACTTGAAAAATCAATCTCAGGGTGTCCCATAACTTGCAATAGTGACAACAATGATTTCTCATGCCCATTAAATGTTTTTCTAACCACTTTTCAACAACCAAACATAATTGGGAATCGTTTTCCTTTAAAAAAATCATCAAAAATTCATTAATTTCTATATTTTTTTATTATCTGTACATCGCGCTCGAGAGCCACAATTCTAATGAGACAAATCTTGTGAAAATCCATGTTAAAAATTTCTCAAGTTATGACCTTTTAAGTTATCGTATCCATTTTGAGTTTCACAAGTTTAATTGTTACTTCCACGAGATTGTGCATTTAATCTCTGGAGATGTGGATGTTTCACTCTCACTATTCACCAACCTAACCTCACTAAAAATAAGAAATCTATTTTTTGTGGCATAAAGGATGTCGAGACCTTTCCGAAAATTCCAATTTTGTCAAAATCGAAGCTCCAGATCAAAATTTATGCCCATTTTAGGATCATGGTCAGGGTGTTCCATGCGGGCTCTCACAATCCACATTAAACCAATTTCCCTTTGCATTTTAGGTATTGCGGGTTTGCACGGGACATCATGTCTCTTGCGGTACTTGTGTTGTTGAGGCCCTGAACTTCCTCCTTATCCGCAATAGACTCTACCTCCTTTGTTGTGCGGTAATTTTGCCTCCACGGGGAACTCATGTCTTCGCGGCATTTGTACCGTTTGGGCCCCGAACTTCCTCCTTATCTGCAATAGAATCTGCCTCCTTTTTGTGTGACAATTTCACCTCCGTGAGGAACTCATGTCTCCACGGCACTTATGTCGTTTGGGCTCCGAACTTTCGCCTTATCCGCAATACTTTGAACCCGCTTCAATTCCTTTGTAAATCAGGATTTTGGGGAACTTGTGGCCCAATGGAACCTATACCGCCTGAGCCGTCAGGACCTGATTTACCTCATAAGTCATTATTTATTTAGCATTTCGGACCCAAGTCGAGGGCGACGAACCCTACCTTATGTTTGCAGTCATTCCACCCGCAACCCCCAGACCCGTAATACATTAAAATATGCATTTTCCCCATTTCTCTAAATTTTTATCAAATTTTCACTAACTCCTTAGATTTTTCTTGAATAGGGAAGTTATAGAAAAGCAAAGGGGTGCCTCCAAATTTTGTTTTTCGTTTTCACCATTTATGCCTGTTTAAGTTTAAAGAAATTACGTAAGTTATAGAATTTACACTTAATCATTACACTTAATCACAGCTTCACATGTTTTACATGTGGTATTCTTCAACCAAAATACGGCTAAGTTCTTAAACCCTTAAAACCTTTCCTGTTCCCATTCACAAACCTATCTCTCCTCACGCGCAATTACTTACGCACTTTCTCCATGGTGTCTTATGTGCGTACTCATCTTCTGCTTTAGGACTTAGTCATTTTCTTGGCTCAATACCACTACTGAGAAAACCTATTGCAAATCTTGCAACTAATCCTTGAAGATTCTTTTATTCCTCTCTTTCCATAGATTCCACATAACATGTATCAGAAGGAGCTTCCAAGCAAGATCTGAAACTAGATGGCTAAAATAGGGTTTCCATTGAAGAATGAAATTTGAGAGAGAGGAAGGAAACACCCATGAGACCCCAAAAATATTTAACAAGAGGCTCCAAAAAGAGTGGGAGAATAGACAATGCAAAAGGTGGGCAGAGGTTTCAAGAGCACTAAGGCAGAGGACACAACAACTTGTTAAATAAAAACCTCTTTGTTTAAGATTTTCTCTAGAGAGGAACGAGTCACGAAAGGCCAACCAAGAAAAAAATCCAATTTTAGGAATAGCCAGTGGGATCCAAATATTCTTCAGAGGAGGACCATTCAGATGACGTGGGAATGAGAGATAGGATGTCTTAACTAAGAAATCTTTTGGGGGAGAAAGAGGCCAGATATGAACATCTTCTTCTAGGAAGGACTGTATGTAATGTGAAGAAAGCATAAGATTGAGGTTATCAAGGCATTGTAACTGGGTTGAGTTGCAACCTTCCCAAGTCGGTAAGTGCCAACATGGAAGAAGGTTGGATTTGTCGATGTAACCATTAATAGTTCTTCCACATAACCTAGTGAGATGATAAGGGCTTCTCCTCTATCCACTAGTATTTCTAGAAATCAATGAGCCTTCCATGATCAAGCTGTCATTTAGTGTCAAATTGCAGCAGGGGTTGAGTGCTAACTATAAAGTTCCAAATCACTGAGCCCTTCAGAATATCAATAGTGAATAAGTTATCTTGTGAAGAAAGATATTTAGAAATCAACAATTAAGCCCATGGTGATTTACATTTGGAAACAACAACCCACCTCATATTATCTAACATAACTAAATTCATTTCTAAAACTCTACGCAATCCCAGCCCCCTAGCACTATAGGATTGCAGACCACATTCCAAGAAACCAGATGAACCCTCTTTCGCTCTTCTGCTCTAGACCAGAGGAATTGTTTTTGTATTTTCTCAATAATTGAAGCAACCAAGGAAGACATTTTGAGCAATGACATAAAGTATATAGGAAGGTGTTGCAGAGTAGTTTTAACTAGTTGTAGGTTACCAACTTGACTGAGGAGAGCTCCTTTCTAGCCGGTAAGTTTCTTCTTAAATCTTTCAATACCTAGGTTCTATAGAGTTTTAAGTTGTCTTCCTTTAAAAAAAGGGAGTCCCAAGTAAAAGGAGGGAATATCCATAATGCTACATATAAAAATGGCTGCAATATTTCTTTGTCTACTTTGGGGGGTATCTATAAAAACAATGTTGCTCTTGGTAAAATTTATAAGTTGTTTGGAAGCAGATTGATAGCAATCTAATATTTTTTTTTAAAAACATTCCTCCATCACTGAAGTTACACTTAACAAAAGAGTATCATCAGTGAATTGACTATGAGTAGTTGCAGGAATCTTAGAGGTGATGGTAATACCCTCTACACTGGCTAAGATTTTAGTTGCAGCTAATGCTCTACTAAGTGTGTCAGCCACGAGGATAAATAGGAAAGGTGATAAAGGATCACCTTGTCTGATTCCCCTACTATTGGTAAAGTATATGTTAGAAATGTAATTCATTAATACCAAAAACCTAGGAGAAGAGATACAACTATGGATCCAAGAACACCACTTATCACAGAAGCCAAAATTTCTAAAAACTCAGAGAAAGAAATTCCAACTCACCTTATCAAAATCCTTCTGCATGTCCAGTTTTAGGATGATTCCTCCTTTTTTGGTATGAAAGGCTATGCGGATAGCTTCATGTAAAGTAATCACCCCACCTTGAACCAACCTTCCTCCAATGAAACCATTCTACTATTTTGAGATTAATTTTTCCTTAAGTCTAGTGGCCAACTATTTAGTGATTATCTTGTAGGAAGTATTGCAAAGACTTATGGGTCAGAAATTTTGAGACCAATTTAGATCCCAAAAACTTGGGAGGAAGAGCTAGAAAGGTATTATTGCATTCCTTCAAGAGGATATCAATCTTTTGTAATTCAATGATTACATCAAACAAATCTGACTCAATGATATACCAATAAGTTTGAAAAAAAGTTGCAGGAAAGCCATTTGGACCAGGTGACTTGTCTCCCTTCATATCAAAGCTCTATGAACTTCCTCAAAAGAAAAGGGTTAAGTGAGCTTAGTATTTATGTCCTCAGAAATAAATTTAGTAATATGTTGCAACATTTTCTGAATATCTTCCTCACAACGATCATATTCTTGTAGCACGATAGAATAGAAGTTTATCAACTCATTTGTAATGGAATCTTTAATATTTAAATATCTTCCATCCACCGTTATGATCTCCTTTATCTTATCTCTGATTTTGTGTTTGGTGGCAGTAGTATGAAAGAATTTAGTATTGTGATCTTCCTAATATAGCCATATTTCCCTAGATATGTTCTTCCAGTAAATCTCTTCCTCAGCAGGCGTATTGTGGAAGTCACTGAGCAGTGATAATTCTTGTTAGTGTAGAGAGGGAGTTCTGCCACTAGTCTCAATGTTAGCAGTGAGTTCCACTATCTTTAGAGATAGTTATTCCTTTCTTTTCCTAATATATCGAAAAGATTTATTTTCCAAGCTTTGAGTTGTTTCTTGACATAACTAAGATTTTTAGTGAATCTATACATGGATAAGCCTAGAAATTCGGTCTTCCACCACTCAACAATTTGTTTGTCTAAATTGTGATTTTGAAGCCAAGATAGCTCAAATTTGAAAGGAGGATTTTTAGAATTTTTAATTTGAGTAGCATTTAGAAGTAATGGACAATGATTAGATGCAGCCTTTGGAAAGTCCATCAGGTAAAAATCAGTGTAATGAGAAATCCAGTCCATAGAGACAAGCATGGACTATCCAATTTAATTTATATATGATTACTCCCAAGCCTTCTATTTGACCAAGTAAAGGAGGCTCCATGAAGATCAAAGTCGAAGAGCTCACCTTGTTTGATAAAATAAACCAGAGAATCCATGTTGTTGGTACTAGCATTGGCCCCACCTTGCTTATCCGAAGCATAAAGAGGAGTATTTCAGTCACCAACAATTAACCAAGGTAAATGCCTGTAGGAGTTAGGGAATTCCAACAATTCTTTTCAGATAGTTTCCTTGTGCATTTCCAGATTAGGATCATAGAGATTCATAACAATTTAGCCAAGACTTGATCCAATTTCTTCAAAACTTATTCCCAAAAAGTGGGGAGTTTTGATGATGCATTCTCCAAAAAGGACTTTGGGATTCTAAAAAGTACATATGTCCCCTGAGTTACCAGTAGAAACTTGAGAAGCAAAGGAAGCATTGGGCCACATCTGAGGCAAAATGTATTCTTCTTTCAGTTTAGTTTCCTATAACATCATAATGTATGGAGAGTGTTTTATTCTAAAATATTTGAGAACTCTATTTTTTTGGAGCATTAATTCCCCATACATTCCATGAGAAAATCTTCATTTTTTGGATTTGGATTTCCCTCCACCCTGCATGGTGAGAGTGCCCTGAGTTCCTTGAGAAATATTTTGAGAGACTTCTCTTTCAATTTTGGATTAAGAGGTGAGCCTTTCGAGACCTTTTTTGTTACCCATGTCCACAAGATGTTTACAGATGCTTCTAGTTTTTCAAGTTGGGCTAATATCTTTAGACACTGAGGTTAAAGAAGAGGGAAGAGAATATTTCTCTTCTAATAGGGGGAAACCAGATGAGAGGATAGGGATTGAAGAGATAAATTCATCTGAAGCTACCAGGGGGGAATTCAATATTAATAGATGTCTCAAGAAGCTCATGAAGTGAGGGGGAGGAAGGGAGAGTAGTGAACAAGGTTGAATGCAAAAGTGATGTCAAGAAAGAAGGAATCTCCAAGGATGGAGAAGTTGTCACTTCAATGGGTTATTCCTTCGGAGGTAGAGATTCAAGTATTGTAGATGAAGAGGGTGGTGAGGTTGTAGCTATATGCAATGAAGGTTATTCTATTTGGATCGTGGAGGGTGGGATTGGTTGAGAACTAGGCATTTCCAAAGATATTTCACCCTCCTCTAGTAGAGCGTCGAAGGGATTGGAGGTGCTCACCTCCTTAGATATTTTGGGAATGAATTTACCCTTGTATTTGGGTGAACGCATTTGTTCCTTGGGCTTTGGGGATGGTTTTGATGGGCATGCCTGAGCCCTATGACCTATACTTTTGCAAATTGAGCAAGCATAAGGTATGTATTCATACTCAATCGGCTGCACCCATGTTCCCAAGTGTGAGTGGAGTTCAATGGACTTGGGTAAATGATTGCTAATATCAACATTAACACAAAATATTGTATGAATGAATCTAGAACCTGATTTAGTGGCTTGATCAATAACAATAAGAGTTCTCAAAGATAAAGCAATACCTTCAATGAAAACAACACACCAAAACTCCAGAGGGGAGCCATGAAGGCGAACTCAGAATGGGGCCCGGGTCATGGTTTCAATATGTGGATTAAACCTTAGAGACCACTTTCTAAGATAAAAACCTCTTTTTCCAAAAAACCATTGCCCTCCCAAAAACACCCACATGAAATCTTCATTGTGGCTGAAGGTGAAAAGGATAAACACATTAGGCAGCGCTACAATCTCCAATGGACTGCATGGGGTCCATCTAATGAAAACCAATTTTCTTATCTCCTCTAGAGGGGGATGTGGGCCCATGAGTTTTCATATAAGTGAAATTTCCCTTGAAACCAGAGTAACATCGGTAATTAGTGCAAGAATCTTTAGGGACAAGGTCCCATTAAGGATCTTTGGTTGAAGTTTCCCAGATAGGGAAGATTTCGAAGACCCAGCAGTCACATCTCTCTAGGACCTAGAGGGATCACCTAGAGAGATGCCAGTGACATCAGGAGGCGAGTCAAGGGCTGGTCATAATGGATCCAACATCACCACAGGGACACCAGATGCAACAAAAATTCAAAAAGTTGCAGAGTGGGAAAAAATATTGTTAAAATTTAATTCTTTCATTAGTTTGGATTTTAATGTAACAAAAATTAAATAATTGTGCTGAGTAAAAAATAAACACAATTAGGACGTGTTGAGATTCCACCTATGAGTTGTGATAGTAATGGAAATATGTAAAAACAAATATGGTGTGGGAATGAATGTGTTTTATGGTGTTGGGGTTGTATCAACTTTATATATCATTAAAGATGGAGGATGTTTGTGATCATGCATGTTGTTTGCATTTTCTTAGCCATTATATTATGTCCCCGATCTTTTTCCACAATCCCTTGCAATTTCACATTCCAAAAACTTGGACTAACATAGGAGTTCAATATTTGGATTTATACATCTTTTATACTGATTCAATAAAATTTGAATTTTTTATTAAAATTTGAATATAAAGATCTATAATAGATGATATACAATGAAATATAAATGCTAATTAATTAACTTAATTAACATAGGACTTATCTTAATTTATCTAATCTTGTAGTGAGTCTGGACTGGGAAATATGATGAAATAGAAGCACAGATTGTCACAATGAACCACATAAAAATGTAGCAGAGGTAGAAATGGCTGGACTGGGGTTCCTAGAGAGGGAAAAGGGTGCCTACGAGTTCCCTAGACCTTATGGGCACCTGGGTCTGTGGAAAAGGTCAGAACCTGGTTCTGACATGGTCATTAGGGCTTTACACTTGTTCAACTTTAGTTGCCTATATGTCACACTTGGATCGCTGAAGCACCTATAAACCTGCACACAAATATTCTCCTGTAAAACCATAAAAAAGACATCAAATCCTAAAAAGGAAAGATGCAAAATGAGGGGTCAAACTATCCTCAATTGTCACAATGGTGAACTTACGACTGAGTGTTACACTACATCTCATACCCAATGTAGTTCTATGTGCTTGTGTGTACAATAGTACTCCTAGGTCGCCCTCACTTCAATAACGCTAAGATAGCGAGCGGTAGCTAGATAAAATGTAAATGTGTGGATGAAATAGAATGAAATCCCTTCCTATACAG
Source organism: Taxus chinensis (assembly GCA_019776745.2). NCBI lineage: Eukaryota > Viridiplantae > Streptophyta > Pinopsida > Cupressales > Taxaceae > Taxus > Taxus chinensis. Next base: position 15,708,578 of record CM034148.1, read on the forward strand.
TGTGTATGTAGAATAATGTGCCAAAATGTAGTCCCTTAATGTATGTAGATAGGTATCCCTTGATAAGAATTGTTCTCCCTCATAATGGTATGTATGTTGTGTTTATATAGGTATCTCTTGCTTGAATTTCGACACTAATGACCCGACATGCCGATTAGTACCTCGGGATATGAGAGGGAAAACCGATAAAACCAACCTCAAATGTCAAAAATAAGATCAAACGTAAAGAGGACATGAGTACCTAGGATGGACAACAACAATTGGTGCTAGTGTTTAGTCTTGGGTGCTACTGTATAAAGATAAGTGGTGATAAATGAGTGAAGACTAACAGACAAGGATCCCTGTGACTTGACCAGAACTGGTGTGAAAGATAAAAGCAAGAAAAACCAACAAGACAAGTGAATGGACTATAGAATGGGTCATCAGTGAATACTTTTCTTACGTAAGATCCATTTATAAAATAACATACTTGGTAGTATAGTAAATAGTAGTAAGGGATGATTTCATGTCTACATTAGCCCCCACTTTATGTTGTTGAGCGAAAGCTTGGTAACATAAAGTAGATAGAGATGCATACTTGAGAGAAGTACAAAGAAGCCCATGTTACATGAGTATGTGTATAATGTGTTAGAATTACGTGCCGAGTGATACCACATAGCGTGGTGAACTATGGATCAGCATGTCGATCCATGCAGTGTAACAAGAGACGTGGGATAGTTATGAGGAGCACTAAGTGAGATTGATGATTGTGATATTGAATGGTTGGAGATTTTGATTTTTTTTGTCATTGATGGAGATGTGATTAGATAGAGAGTGATTACTTCCCAATCCGAATGTGTGTGTGTGAAAAACTAAGGATTTGGGTGTGTTTCAGCCAAAGGAAGAGCGTAGGGAGAGAGGTCTAGTTTTACCCTCTAACTTTAACTACATCCTCAAAATATCTAGCCACCCTAGATGGACAAAGACCAGATTTTTGATCCAAATTTGATTGAATGTGAATAACCCATATAAGAGTAGTATAGAAAAGGAAATGATATCTCATTTCCCCCACTCCAGGGGTGTCATCGTAATGTGTATGTGGTGTCTTCCATGTTAGGTCATCTAGAAGCAGTCACAAAATGTAGAATAATCTTCCCATGTTAGGTCATATGGGAAAGTGGTGATATAATTACCAAGTTAGGTCATTTGAGAGGATAAATACGTTATGTTCATGTTGATTGATTGATTTGATTCAATGTTGTCGAGATTTAAATGTAGTCGATTGATTGAATCGTTACTCATGGAGATATTTTATGCTTGTTTCTCCTAGGTTAGGTCATTAGGGGGAATCGTTAGAAAGTGATGTGAAATGTCGCATGGTGTACGAGTAAATGTTCGATAATTATGGGTTAGAAATGTAGATTAATCGTGTAATGGTGTAAGGGGAATTATAAGATGACCCCAATTGTATGCCCCCCTTTTGGTGAAAGGGGGAATGATGATGAGAATGAATGCTGAGCTAAAAGTAAGCGCGTAATGATGTAATGTATGATAGATATCAAAAAAGCGTGTGTATATCAAGTAGAAACGATGTCAAGGAGAAATCTTATGTGTGAAATGTGTACAATACGGTAGTAGGTAGAATTTTGAAGAGAATGACACAAATGAGATAGAAATTAGAGTAAGTATGCTCAAGATATGAGTGAAATCATGCAATGTGTATTAGTTAAGAAAAATGAACGTAAATAATGACTATGTAAGGTAGGTATTGGAGAGTTAATATGAATAGTAATGTGGAAAAGCGAATAGGAAATTCATTTGATTATTTCGCCAGGCGGTATTTTATGGGGACCTGAGTTCATACTAAGGTCCATATTATCCTGGATGCTATTATGAGATCAATGGTTTTACGATTGTGGAATTTTATTGCCATTGTGATTGCTTTGTTGATTGTAGTGGAGGGTGGTGATGTAGGCAAATTATATAATATGCATGACATCTACCATCAGAAAGAGGAGGAGAGCACGAGGTATGTTTGGGCATGATGTGTATGGGCCCACTTGTAGAAGGATATATACAAATTTACATATGAGGAGCACAAGGGTGGCATTAGAGATACCACATTGTTACATGTATGGGCCTATGAGCATATTGCAATATTGAGGCCAATTGGTAGGCCGCGGGGAGAGTGGGCTAGACAAGATGTATTTTATGGGAGATGTGTAGGTGTTCGTGGTAGGAAGATGGATATAGATACCTATAGAGTTATGTTGGATCGCATGGGGCAAGAGGTCGTGATATGGAGGCCATACTGAGACTACAGGGGATGGCCATAGGATGTAGTAGAGCTACAATGCATTCGAAAAACTATGTGGCTAAAGGATTGGTTTCCACGAGTGACTGAGTTATTTTAGGTGGAGCACGTATCATGATAGTTTGGTATGTCCTACAATGTGCCCCTAGCGCCATATGTATGGGTGAGAGCTGTTAGGGAACCAAGGAGGGTTGGAGATAGGTCAGGACCCATAGGAGCAAAAGTAGTATATCTTGGGCCAGACGAGGCTGAGGTGGTGATGGAGCCAATAGATGTGGATGATGCATGGTATATAGAGGCATACCATGCATGGTGGGCATCACATCAATGGGTATTTTTGTTTCCAATTTTTGTAGAGGCGTCAAGAGCACTGCCAGGAGGAGTAAAGGGGAAAGGAAATGCCCCTGATGGAGTAGCAACAATGATAATAGATCATGAGTATTTGTTTAGTGATGTTTGATTATTTGTTATTTGGTTGTGTAATTTTCATTGTTGGCTAATGCGTTAATCTATGGTTGTATGTGATGCATATTGGTAACTAATTGTGGACACATCCATCTGCACATTGATGCGGAATATGCCCATCAATGTACTCGTGGGTAGAGGTATGTTGGAGTGTGTGGATGATATTACATTCGAGCATGCCCATTTGTTCGAGCTAGTGGTGATAGCAACTACATGTGACATGATACTGAGTGAGAGAGATGAGGCGCGTGAGGAGACATGATGAGCTAGAGAGGCTGTGGGTCATGGTCCCCTAACACATGATGTATTTTCACATTTTTTGGAGCTATATGGACACTTCACGGAGCATTCGATTAAGGTGACACTATTATGTAGGTAGGTGGAGAGATATAGAATCCACGATCAACAACATAGAGTGAGTGGTGAAACTTCTAGTTCTAGAGCTCTTATAGTGGCAGATAGTGATAGTGATGATGAGATATGATATATACTGATGTATCGATGTAGGGGGAGTTGCCCCCTAAGGACGAGATGTTTTGTAACTATGATTGTGAATGATGTATATATATATTGTATTTGATGTTTATTTATGTGATGATTGGGACTTGTATCTCAATGTATGATGTATGATGTATGATGCATTGATTATTGTTGTATGTGATACGTGATGTGATGAGTATTGTTTGTATTTGTTGAATTGATTTGTAATGGGTAGTTATTGATATTGAGTAATGTGATTATATATAGATAAATAATGATATATCATATATGATGATAGATGATGTATGTAGTGTGATTGTAAATAAAAGTGGGTTGTATGTATGCATAAAGTTGTGATGAATGATAAATTAAAAAATGAATAATGTGTATGAGATACTCGTAATAGTGTAGTGATGCGCATATTAGTATGATGAAGATGGGGGGGGGGGGAAGAATAACGACGCCCCCTAATGTATAGATGATAAGGTTCATTTATATAAGACCCCTCAATAGTCAAGAATGAATCGTAAAGCAAGAGTGCATCATCGGGAAGTGATATGATAATGTACGCTATAGATATATCAATAAAGTGCATAGCGTAAAAGTGAAGAGAGGTTATTATTGTAACAGAGCCCTCAACATTCATGTAAGAACTGTAAGAACATGAGTGTACCATCGGAGGGTAAGGTGATAGAAATCATCTACCAAATACCAAGCCGATGTGGAGCGGTGGAAGTGTGTTGAATGAAAGAAACATGAGTGGATGAGCCAAACTAAATGTCATGTGGAATAGTGCCAATGATGGGTGATGCAATAGTGGGAAGTGGAGATGTTGAGGGCTGTGGAAGCCAATGTGTAGTAGTAGCATGACACAATGAATGAGATGGTGCGGTGGTGGATGGATGAGATGGAGAGCACGCATGAGCAACAACCTGTGGTGGTGGACGAATAATTACCTTAGAACTAGATGAAGGAGATAAATCAACCAAAGTAATAACACGCCTACATGGGAGTGGAGACATAGACCACTTATAGTCTTGTTTTTACACTTAAATGCCTAAGCACGTTGACACTTCATTCAGATAGATCTGAATGCTCACTCAAAGCACGCGAAGCTACCAGGTCCCTCCTTTGTGAAAGTTCGTAAGGATGTTAGCATGCATGTTCATATTAACCATTATCAAAGCATACATTATAGTATAAACATCAGATCCATGAGCCCTAAACTGGAAACACAGATAATAAGGAAATATACATATCAGTTTAAACCATTATTAAGATCATGGATTCACCATGCAGATGCCATGATCAAGATACATCATTTGACCAGAATCTGATCCACCAGTTACTCCATTGCATTAATTCATCAAGATTACATATCAAAATATGAATACATTGTAATCACCATGTCACAGAGTCATGCACTCTAGGTAAATCCAGGGTAGCGTAACTCTATTGCATCACCGAATACTCTTAAAACAATAGTAGATTAACATCAATATATATATAGGGGTGGGGAATTTCCCTTCACCGCCCATGATATTCTAAAAATAGGTGACATGCCTCAAAAATAGCGCATCATGCATGCCTTCCTATACAAAGTGTTAATAATAGACTAATCCCTAAAGATATACTTCATGCCTTAATCCTATTATTAGAATTTCAAGCACAAGTTCAAGCTCTGCAAGTTCATTTCTCTAAAAAATAGAATCTTCTTAACATGTAAAAATCATCCTTGTGTGCTCACACACTCCATGTTTATATTTAGCCAAATACCTAGAAAAATGGCTAAATCCCCTACCTCTACTGTAGTGATCCATACACACGTAACCTTATTCCATCTTCTGCACATTAAACTCTGTTATCCAATGCGCTCATCTTGTTTACTTATCCATGTATTTCTGTATGGTCTAACACTTAGTCATTTTTCAACATCCAACATTACCCCTCACTAGGTATGTTGTCCATCCTCAACAACACTCTGCTCTGCCTTGCAAAGAAAGGATAATAGAACTTTTCAAGAATATTAAGAATAAAGGATATATCTGTACAGACTTGTGCTAAAGAATGATAAAAATCAAATTTCTATCGAGCAAATAGGAGGGGGAATCCCTAATTCACCAATGCTTCTACAATGCATTCCATCCCTCTAACTTATCTGCTTTCCTGAATAGGTACATCACCTATAATATCAGAAACCTTTGCAAGAGTTAAGTCTTCACCTCCTTGCCTTAAGCCTTTTCAACCATAGGATCTAACTAGTTGTTTCCCTACATCACTCAACACATCCATCCTGTGTGTGAATTGGGGGTAGAGATCCTTCAACTTATTCTTAATTGAGACTCATCAATCCATCAATTACATCCCTCTTCGTTGCTCAACCTTAGAGAAAATTATCTCGCATTCCACCCTATGTTCCCCTTATTCTTGGCCTATAACTCCTTCACATCTGCTTCACCCTTGGCCACAAATAAATCCACCACATGGTCCCTATCTCTTCATAGTTGTCATAAAATACCTCTACAATATGGGAAACTTCCTTTATTCCTTCAATCAACTCACCATAATTGTGTAATGATGGCTTCAACATGCTCCTTATATTGCTGCTTCTAGCCACGCCAATACATATTCTGCAAATTCCAAGAAAAGAGTTGGTTGCTGAGTGGTGATCATGCACGTTAGGTCTTCTAAACAGATGGAAAGTATGAATCTCGTATTTAGTTACGTATATTGAGGGGCCAAATCTGGGCGCACGAGAGTAAAATTGCATCTAGTGATGCATTCTTACTTTCTTATATGCAACACGCGTCTGCCATTTCTCTTCCCTCACCTCCTGCTTCAACTGCACGTAATGATTCACATATTTCTCCTTTATCTCCATGTCTCTCTCCCTTATTTATTTATTCTACTTATCCACTTCCCTATGCACATGCCTTATTCTGCTATTTTTATCAAAAATTTAGGCACCAACCTCCACCGATAGCTTGCTCAGCACGTTACATGCTTGTTCATTAGATAACTGTTGTGAATCTACTATTGGATACACTACTCATGGAGTAGATATGTCCTATGGGTTTCAATCTACGAATGGGTGCTGACGTCAAAAACTTGGGCTCATCTATATGTTATTCTAGTGCCTAGGATAACATCTTCCATGTGCACGGTACTAGACTCCCTCCTTGCTAAAAAAATGACCAATAAAAAACCTGATCCATGGGTATCATGCTCTAATACCTGACGCGTAAAAATTTATTTAGGTCATCATTATATTGCATCATGGGACCTTGTGGATTGTACCTTGTCCTCCTATTCTTTCCTCGGATCCTCCTTAGGAAAGCCTACTACAAGATAATTCTCCAAGCCTCTTGAATTTGTATTTTATTCACTCATCTCTCCCTCACAGCATGCCACTTCATGCTCAACTATGTGCTCTATAATCTATTCAACCTCCTTTTCAATTTGGCACTACCAGTTTAGGAATCAATAGTATACCCAATTTCATGCCCTGTACAGTCGGCCCCAACCCTTCATCTATGGTTTGAGTGATATGCATCTCGATGCCTCCTACATCCATATCTGTAACATGGATATCCTCATATTGCATGCTATGGAATTTTACTTCTAACTCATCGATAATTTAAACATGTGGGCTTTAATTTTCCACCACCTCTTCTTCACTTTCATCCTCTTCTTCCTTTTGACTCTCTGTCTCCTTAGACATCTGAACTTGGTACTATCCTCTGGTTTATCCTCTATCACCCAGAAGACCTACCCCTTACTAGTTTTCTTCTAGTGCTGACACCTGGCTTCGACTCCTTGCACGCTGGTGTCTACCTTACAGGTGTGCCGATAACGAGAGTCTTACCCTTACTTCCTTCTTCACTCTCACTAACAGTGGGAGTCACCTCGCGCAATCTCTTCTTCTATTCCACCTTCTTCCTCACCGTGGGCTCCTTGGGGATGGTGCAACATCATCCTCCACAAACTTCTCATCTTCAACCGGTGGCCTTATATATATATATATATATTTTGTTGCTGTCACCGAGGCTAGGGGAAATGTAACATGCTTAAGCATGTGAATTATTTTTGACACAGTATCACTCCCTCATAAGTGCTTTTTTTAGGGTGGACAAGTGTTTAAAGCATTATATGGTGCTCTTTGTATACCTTGTCTACATCAATCCTCAACTTTCACGCGTCTTTACAACATTTCTTACAACATTATGAAAATACTATGCTATGAAGGTAAACATGAGATTTTGCACCATGAGCCCTTAGTACCATCCTTTAAAGTGAAGCACCCAATGCAAAATTACTGATAAACATGTGAATTCGGCCACCCCATTCACTAGCATAGAAAACATCACTTGGAATGCGCAATTCTTCCTCTGAACACATCACACATCCGCTTGTACCATTTGTCCTCTCGTGCCCTATATGCTAGGGTAATCTACATCACAAATATAATTTAAAAACCTCTTTGCATGTGATGGGTAATTTTCTTTGTGGTACTCCCATATCTTATCATTTGGCCCATCGGGAACCCCAATCTTTGAGAAAAATATCAGTAGTAGAATATTCCAAAAATTGTTTTGTCTCCATTACGCGCTGCATCAATGATCTCCTTTTGACTATGCATGAGGCAATGTTGTATATCATTCCATCTGATATATCTTCTTACAAACATGAAGCTAATGCTTGTTCACTTGGGTCCACCTTTTTAGACCATTCAACTTGGTAAGTAAAAGAACGACCATCCTCATGATAAGATCATGAAGTTTAGTAATATCCATAGCGAGCACACTCCCTTTTTGTATTCAAACTCTATAACAATCATTCTTCTCCACCTCCATCATCATTTGTTAGGTCTTCCTGTAAATTCATCCCCATTGTACTTAAAAGACACAGATATACTTCTCAATCGAAATGTGTGGTAAGGTGCATTCTCCTACCTCCGTGAAATAGAAGAATTCCTCGTGGATGCACAAAATTAGGCACTGATATAATATCTCAGGATTCCCAAATAATGGAAGCTCATATAAATACAGACAACCCTACCTTTTCCAATAGCCCCTTTTCCGCTTGTCATCATAAATAAGGTTTGTCACCCAGGGTTCTTTCCTTTGTGGGTCGAACAAGTTTTGATGCCATGTCATGCGCATAGTCACATCCTGTGTGATGATTATATTTACTTACAACCATGCTTCTTACATGGGATACCTACTCCTTTGCCTTTAACACTCCATCGAGGTACTGCATCTCTATATACCATTCCTCCTGGATATCCACAATGGGTGTTGAATTTTCCTTGACATTTACTTTCTTATTTGTTGATGTGGTTGCTGCTTTCTTTGGTGTCATCTCCTTCACAAAAACTAAAACCCTTACCTTGTGCCTTATTTTACCCTTGGTGCCCTCAGACTCTCACTACAAACCTTCCACGCAACAACTCTACACCTCTGGTTCGATTTCTTCACTCTGTGCCCCAATTCTTGAAACCCTAACTAGAAGAGTCACAAGATTCTTTAAATACACTCCACTCCATATCAACCTGCAAGATTCCCTCTAATGGGACTGTACGTACCCAAAATTGTAAGGTAATGTACTGCCAGAACAGTGTAACAAGTGCCCCGATGATGATACAGGTCTCCTCACAAGGTGTTCGGGATCTGGAAAAGCCCTCAGAGTATGCGTTAACATCCCACATGCCCCGCTTAGCCCCAGCGCCCTTTGTTTTCCCCCTTTTTCTTCTTTCCTTGGCCTTTTGTTCTTCAGTGACGAAACCGCCGCCCTACAGGGTGGCGGTCCTATAACCGCCGCCCTGCTCAGAGCGGCGGTCCTGTGCGTGTTTTCCATAACGTTCTTTGATGCGACTCATGTGAAATATCACGATTCACCATCTTTCTTTGCCGACTTGAGCATGCATTTATGTTTTTGGTCCCCTGGAATAGTGTTTTTCCTTTGTTTATTGTTTAGGAGTTCCATTTGGTTTTGGTTTTTGGGTGATTGAATTCCTATAAATTCATGGTTTGTGCATAAGCAAAAGGGTCTGCCCCTCATTCAATTTCATGCTCTGATTCTCATATTTCAGTCTTTTATTATGTTTAGAAGCCATAGTGTTACTTCCTTGCATGTTTAGATAGTATTGTTCAGTTGTTAGTAAGCCACAGACCCATCTTGTGCAGGCAGTGCTGTTATCTCATCCAAATCCAGTTAGAAGCTTGCCTCTGATTTTCTCTTTGCTGTAGATTTACTTTCATCGTATCTTGGTGTTCTTAATTCAATTCATTATATGCCTGGTTAGCTTTATTCAGCTGTTGGTAAGCCACATATCCAACTTGTGCAAACAGTGTCTCTATTTTTATCCAATCCATTGGAACGAATCGCTTAGGAAGCCATTAAAGTTGCAGGTTTTGCTCTTCGTATAGGATAGTTACAGGTTCTGGTCGCTTCATGTTGCATGGCTCGCAGTAAAATCCCGCTAGGAATCGCATAAGCCAAGCTCTGTACTCTTGCGCTATCCCTCTCCTACTCGCATTTTTGGTCTGCATTCTAAGCTATCCTTGTCCCAAAATCTACTCCTATCGGTGCTAGCATTACACGCTTTTCTGGATCCATGTGAACACGAAAGAACGAGGAGATCATACTGAGGGGACGAGATCACACACACCATCGGATTCGCCACTGTTCTGCGGAATCCAGGTTTTAAATTTCAAAGTTCTAGTTAGAACCATATCAAATAGAGTAGTTAATCGCTTTATTTCAATAAATTCTATTCTCGATATTGCCAGGGAAGCTGTGGGGATTGATAGTTTCTGAGAAACTATGATTCACTCCTCACTTCTGAGGTAGGATCGAGAATCTTGTAGGTAGATTAGACAAGTTGTTTTATTTATTTAGAGTAATTCTACAAAATCGCACAGGCAAATAACTACACTCGGTTATCTTGTCTGTTTCAAATTATTGTTTAGTTATTATTTCTAGATACGCTTAAAATAGTTTGCTTTCCTTAAAATTATTAAAAGTTTTCTTATAAGAATAAAATTTATACAGTTAGATTTATTTCACATAGTTAGAATTTGTTTTGTTACAGTTAGATTTGCATTTTGTTTCGTATGATAATCACGGGACCTCAGGAGCCCAGGGAATATATATTTGAGCCAAACGTGCCTCAACCAAACCTAGTCACAGCAATAGTTGACATAGACCAAAATCTCAGGATACAAGTATTCCGAACAACCACAGATTTACAACAGATCAGTTCTCAATTAAGAGGATTAAACATAGAAGACGACCAAGCACACACATTTTGGTCGAACCAACCAAACTATAGATTGCCCTAGGCAAAGCACTCACATGACTGTAGAAGGGCTCAAAAGAGAACAAACATTCAGGTGCGATCCTTTAGTTCCACAGCCAGATGCTGGGGACACCCTCGTAGATATAGATACCAGCTTAAGAATCCAGGTTGCAAGAACCCCTGTAAGGTATTCTGAGAAGATTGCACAACTATTGGTTCTAAATATAGAAGCTGAGAAAGCATACGATTACTAGATACTAGGGATTAGAACTTGATCTCGCGTATGACCATAACAGGACCGCAACAATCGAGAGTCTATGGTTGTGATCCACAGATCCCACAGCCCAACGAGTCCACAAATCAATTAGATATAGAAACTAACCTATGCACCTTGGTATTCAGGTCCACTCCACTTCCACCTATCATCATCGAACAACTGTCCTTACTAGATATCGTGGCTAACGAAGCTAGGGAATTCTGGACTAGGCGAGAAAATCATCCGTAGAGTCAATTATATCCATCATCCACTATATGACCTTATCAGGAGATATACACGAAACTATCCCAGGTCATTTTCCACGTATTCCACAACCCATAGATCGAATCACGCCAGAGCTCGATATTGATTGGAGCCTTCGAGCAGTCATCCTTGCTGATCGATCTATCACACCAGTCCAAGTTAGAAGGGCCTTCTTTGCCTTAGATTCACAAATTCCACTAGTGCGTGTCGAAGACATTAGACTGCCTAACTAGTTTTTCTGAATCCAACGCATATTCTACCCCCCACCGGCTGTCTCAGCACGACCTCCAGAGGTCAGGTACGCGGAAGAGTCACTTGTAGATTCTCACGCTGGCCTGTCGCTTTTCCGGCGTATAAAATTGGTGAACCCAACGTGAAACAAACGAAATTAGTGAAAGATGACGTAAAACTTCCTACTTTCTCATCCGGAGTCATAATATCACGTTTCCTTTCACAAATCACCTTCACTCCTTCCCATTATTTTGCGGGTATTCATATACCCCCCGAATATGTCGGGATTCGATGCATATGGTAGACCCCTCTTAGGTCTTGAGGCATACTACGCCCAACAGAATAGACAATCATCACCCTCGCTCTCAGTATGGGGCGACAACTATTCAACTAATCAGTTGTCAACACAAACCCCAAGAATCAGATATAGTTCATCTTTTCAAACTGAGGAGTTAGATCAACCCCCTCGAACCCAACAAACAGAGCCTTCAAGTTCAAACAATATGACGTTTACCGGAGAATCTGGTTCGTCTCCTCAAATGCTACTCAGACCACAAATTAGTAGGCAATCAGATCCATACCTGGTCTTAGATGATGGACAGCCAACACGTTATCCTAGGAGTGAACAACGCTCCCGAGGAATGTACCCACCTATAGGAGGTTTACAAATACAACCCGAAATATCTTTTCAAGAAAATACCTCTATGCCACTATATACAGGAAATATTCTTGGAGAAACTTGGCAAGATAGCAATCATTTTATGACAGGATATCACGTACCTATACAACACCAAGGTATACAACAAACGCCACTTAGGCAAAGTACCGTGACTTCACCAAATGAAGTCATTTCAACGTTAGTAGAAAGAGTGAGAGGGTTAGAACTGGCTCAAGCAAGTCAAAATTCTCCGTTCATACAAACAGGAAGTTCCAATCCTCCATACCACTCTGGCTAAGTATATCTCCTTACAGGAGTAGGTACATTAGGCATGCCTCCTCAATATCCACAACAAACGCCAACAAGGCCTATCATCTCTAACACTATTCCTCCCGGTCTAGTGTCGAACAATCCGTTCCTTGATAATACCCCGTCCTACTTAAACATATACTCTAAATCACCACAAGGAGATATGTTCTCCTCTCCCGGCATGTTTGCTCAAACGCAGGGACCTCCCTATGCCCCTGTCAACGCATACGCTGCACCATATCAACAACCTATCCCACCACCACTCCCTCAGCAAACACCATCAATGGTCGAAAGCTATGCGATAGGGACTTATTCAGAATACCTAAAGGAACCCTTAGATTTCACCATACGAAGTGTCATGCTTCCAAGACCTCTCCCTAATTTTCTCAAGTTCAAGGGTGAGGGAGATTCAAATGCACATATCAAAGCTTACACTACAGCCATACGAGAATTACTCCCTTGGGATGGGGTGGTTGCTAAAATATTTCCCAAAACCTTGGAAGGCATCGCTCTCGATTGGTATTATAGAATACTTGAGGCTTCCATACATTCATTTAAACAACTCGTGTCAGAGTTCATCAAAGCCTTCGACATGAACAAACTATTAAGAACAGGAATCGGGGAATTCTTTCATATCAAACAAGAACACAACGAATTTGTCGCCCATTTCATCCAGAGGTGGCGTACAGTTCTTTATTCATCAGCAAGTGCTCCAAACATGGATCAGATGGAACTATGCGATTTATTCCTTCATTCTCTCAGTAGAGAAGTGAAGGAAGAAGTCCAGAAGTTCCCACTAAGGACTTATGATGAAGTACTTGAGAGCGCTCTGCGAATAGATCAAGCAGTGATAGATAGTGGTCGTAAGACATATGGAACAAATGGGAGGTTAATCACCTCCACTCAAAACACTACAACTACCACAAATGTCAACCAAGGACCCAAAATCCTTAACAAAAATCGTGGGGTAACAATGGATGGGGTAACCAACCAGCCCAAGAGGGTAAATGTTGTTAATGCTCCGTCACAAACAAACAACCAACGAAACAACAACTTTACCCCGACAATCAATACAGTGGATTTTAACCATCCATAACAACAACAACAACAACAGCAACGGCGAAATCCCATACAAGGGCCAAGCCAAAACTCATTTGGTTACCAAAACCAAAGTCAAAACCAGAAACAACAATTCCAAAACTTTAGTCCTAATAGGCAACAGTTTGATCGGAATTTTAGGCCACAATACACACCAAACCAACAAAATGGGAATTACAACCCCAATTCTTATTGTGGTTTCCATAAAATTCGGGGTCACGATAATAGAACGTACCATGACTACAATAAATTTATGCAACGCTTGCCAGAAGAACAAAGACAGTTCTTCACAGACCTGTTTTTGGCGGATCCCGTCTCATCATCACCAAATACTCTCGCAGGGGCAGTTTCTCCTCAGAATGCTCCCCTCAAGATCTTTAATGATCCGCTCCCAAATCATGATAGCAATAGGTTGAATCCAACCGGAACAAACAAAGGTGCAATGACGGGAAACAATGATCATGAAGCCTCGACTTCATTAAATCCGTCAGTTGCGCCACAGTTGGGAGCTCAACCAAGACCCAAGATAGTCAGTTTGGTAGAATTAGATGCTGAACTACCTATCGAAGCTATAACAAGAACACGAGAGTATTTCTCTCAACCGATCCCAAGTCATCTGCCAGAGACAGATAAGAGTCAACAAATAGTTGAAAAACCCATCGGTGCCTATGATTTAATTAGTGACCTAACAAAGACCTTCTCACACATTTCATTTTTGGACTTACTAAAGAACTCTCCCCCTCACAGAGCTGCTCTTTTAGAAGCATTGGGTCTAGGCCATCTAATTAACATCACTCCACCTCCAGAAACACAAGTAAATCACGTAGATTTTGATATCCACCCTCCGGGGCAGCCGGACAAGGATGTCGAATTCATCTTCGAAATAAGTAAAATGCCCACAGATGCTGAGATCGCACGCCGAGGTGACCCAGCCTTACACTTGCAAGTGTGGGTTTATAATAACTATGTAAAACGGGAAATGGTTGACGATGGGGCCGCAGTTAACATAGTCCCTTTCTCTTTCCTCCAAAAACTTGGATATGGAGAAACAAACTATTCCACTACACGAAATACTTTGAGAGGCTATGGTAACCTTAAAGCCACTTCGATAGGAACTATAATACTGCTGGTCACCTTAGGGCCCAAAACCATCTTGACTGAGTTTTATATTATAGATTGGGAAACTAACTATAATATGATCCTCGGCCAACCTTGGATACATCGAATGAAGGCAATCCCTTCTACTTTATTTCAAGAAGTAAGATTCTTGCATCTAAGAAAGGTATTTGTAGCCAAAGGTGATCCAAAACCTTTCGATTTGCACCTAGCTGATTTAAAGAAAAGACCAGGGGTGCACTCAGAAATTTGAACTTCCAACCAACCAACTTAATAAACCCTCTGACCCAAAGCCAGAGGAAAAGTTGGTACCTACGACGGATCTTGCAACTACCAGCATATCCAAAACAATTCCAACCCCTAAAGGTAAAACTAAAGAAACAATATCATTGACTACTGCGAAAATCGTTGAATTGATAGAACAAGATTCACCAATGTTCTTACCATTTGATTCAGTAGGCATGGGATTTTCCCTAGGTGTTGGTTCCTTGCCAGCAGAGGATCTCTGTATGGTAGAAGTAGAGTGCGCAAACGCAACAGATGCCCCAACATCTATACTCCCGGCTAAGTATTGGACTCTCCATTTCGATGGAGCTAAATGTCATTATGGAGCAGGGGTAAGTATAATTCTTACTTCGCCCGAGGAGAAAGTCCTCCCATTCGCTTTTAAATTAAACTTTGAATGTACAAACAACGTCACTGAGTACGAAGCCCTCCTCCTTGGCCTTACCTTAGCCAAAAGAATTGGTGTTGATAACATCAGAGTCCTAGGAGACTCGCAATTAGTGACAAACCAAGTTTCTGAAGTATATGAAACTAAAGCTGAACACTTGCAACTCTACAAAAATGTTGTATTAGATTTAAGCAAGGCGTTTAACTTTATATCCATTGAAGCAATTCCCTGAGAGAAAAATCTTCTCACCGATTCAATAGCAACCTCAGCATCACGTTTTACTCCAAGCAATGAGCTAAGAGATACTCACTTCACAGTATCTATTCGTGATGATCCATTGATAAAAATAATGACAAATCCTCTTTCAAGCGGAAGTGAATCTACTGTCCTAGACCATGTTGGAAATGATGCGGCTACTTTGGATTACTTAAATGCCTATGCAGCACTACATCTCTCCTATCACATGCTAGATTTATCCCTGATTCCGCATTCATCTTCCTACTTCAGAAATCCCGTAACGGATCTTCCCTCACAAATGGAACCTAGCATATACGCAATATAAAATGGGGATGATCTAGATTTACCTCCAGTACCACCTGAGTTCGAAGAGGGTAACGCCTCTTTGATTGAGGAAACAATCGATGTCAATATCGGGACAGAAGATGAACCAAGAATATTGAAACTAGGTTCTTCATTAACCCCAGAAGAAGTGGAGATACATACTCAGATTCTCAAAGAACATCAGAAGGTGTTTGCATTTAATTATAAGGAGATGACAGGAGTCACACCCCACATTGCGGTGCATAACCTCGTCACTAAATCAGACGCAAAGCCAATTAAACAAAAATCAAGACCCATGAAGCCCAAAGTAGCTCTCATGGTAAAAGAGGAGGTAATAAAACTCCTTCATGTAGGATTCATCAAGCCAGTTGACTACTCCTAATGGGTATCCAAAATCATTCCCGTTCTCAAGAAGAACGGAAAGATACGCATCTGCATAGATTTTCGAGATATCAACAAAGCGTGCCCTAAGGACGACTTCCCATTACCATCCATAGATGTTATTGTTGATGCAACAGCTGATTTTGAACTCTTGTCCCTCATGGATGGATTCTCGGGATACAATCAAATCAGAATATCCGAGCAAGATCAAGCTAAAACCACATTTATAACTCCTTCGGGAGCCTATTGCTACGCTGTTATGCCATTCGGTCTCAAGAATGCCGGTGTTACGTACCAGCGGGCCATGACATACATATTTCATGATCTAATTCATAAAATCATGGAATCTTACGTAGATGACTTATTGGCTAAAGCCAAGAAGTGTTGTGACCATCCCGAAGTACTTCGCATCATTCTTTCACGTCTAATAGAATACGGAGTCACGCTAAATCCAGAGAAATGCATCTTTGGTGTAACAGGAGGGAAGCTCCTAGGTTACATCATATCGTCACGAGGGATTGATGTTGATCCAACCAAAATTCGGGGTTGTCCTCGAAATGGTCCCACCTTTGAGTGAATCTGGAATCAGATCATTTCTTGGAAAGCTAGGTGCAATCCGGAGATTTATCCCGGACTTAAGCTTTGTCGCTCATCCAATCAACAATTTACTCAAGAAAGACTATAGCATCGATTGGACTGAAGATTGCAATGAAGCTTTTGATGCAGTTAAGTGTTTCCTTTTATCACCACCTACACTAATGCCACCTAAGTTGGATCACCCGTTAATTCTATATTCGCGAGGTACCAATGTCTCGCTGGCCTGTATGTTGGCCCAAGAAGACGATAACAAGAGAGGAACGTGTGATTTATTTCATTAGCCGAACACTACTCGACTATGAAACATGCTATACATAGGCAAAATGAAAATTCCTTGCCATAGTCTTTGCTACTAAACACCTAAGACATTACATGTTGAATCAAGAAACGAAGGTCATGGTAAAGATGAACCATTTACGGACTTTTCTCACACAAGGGTCCTTATCTAAAAAGGTTGAACATTTTATAACCTTAATGGGAGAGTTCAAATTAACATTTGTAAATCAGAAGTCAGTTAAAGGACAAATCATCGCAGATTGGTTAGCTGAAAACCCATTAGACGGAGGCGATTTAGTAGATTTATACTTTCCAAATGAATGCGTATACTACATCGAAGCTTGACCTGCTATCTCTGAGTGTCCTTGGTACACTAATATCATTAATTATATCATAGACCATACGTACCCAGAGGCAGTTACACTACAACAAAGAAGGTGGTTGCGCATAATCATAGCCAAATATGTCATTATAGAGCAGGTGCTCTATCGAAAAGCATTCGATGGAATGCTCTTAAGATGTGTCAACACAGAAGAGTCCAAAAGGATTCTCCACGAATCCCACAGCAGTATATGTGGAGGCCACTTCGGTGGCCATGCCACCACTCGAAAAAATACATCGAATGGGCTATTTCTAGCCCACTCTAGAACATGACGCAATAGAGTTTGCACGCAAGTGTTATAAGTGCCAAGAATTCTCCCACGAGATCCACATGCCGGCACAAGCTTTACAACCAATCGCTACTCCATGGCCCTTTTCTACATGGGGTCTATACTTAATAGGGAAATTCTCTCCCTCATCCGCAGATGGCCATAATTTTATAATCACGGCCACTAAATATTTTACCAAATGGGTGGAGGCCATGCCTCTTACTACTAAACCTGGTTCTGTGATCGCCAAGTTCATTTTGAACCAAATCATTTGTAGGTACGGTATCTCGCAAATCATTATCTCCAATAATGGAACTTCTTTTAAGAATGAAGAGGTTCGTGAGTTATGCAATAAATTTAAAATAAGCCATCATACAGCTTCCTTGTATTATCCCCAAGCCAACGGATAGGCTGAAGTGAACAAACAAGACACTGAAAGCCATTCTCCTTAAAACGGTGAAAGAAAACAAACGAGATTAGCATTTGAAGTTATATCTGGCCTTGTGGGCCCACAGAACCTCAATAAGAACACCAATGGGAGGAATTCCTTTCTCGCTGGTATTTGGGGTAGAAGCGGTCCTCCCGCTTGAGGTCGAAATACCCAGTCTCCGCATTTCACTACAAGGGATTCTTGATGAAGACGCTTACAGAGAAGCACGTCTTTCCCAACTAGAAGGGCTAGATGAAACTAGGTTAGATGCTGAGCAGCGGCATAGAGCTTATGCTGACCGAATGTGTCGGAAGTATAACAAGAAGGTCTATGAACGCGATATATACGAAGGTGATCTAGTTCTAAGACTAGACAGCCAGATCAACAAGAAGACCGACGAAGGAAGGAAATTTCGGCCCAAATGGTTGGGCCCATACCGAGTCATGAAGGACTACGGAAATGGTGCTTACCTCTTATGTACGTTAGAAGGTGAGGAATTTGGTGAAACAGTCAATTCCCTGCACCTCAAACGATTCTACGCATAAGCAACCAGCACTACCTATATAACTATCTACATTGCATTTTCATATAGATTTAGATCATTTTGTCCACTTGTTCTTACACAAATTGTGATCAAAGAATCTATTCTCAAAGTAATCTATTACAAACTCGTGATGTTTCTGGCATAAAGTTCTTTAATCATATCTCTCCATTTTCACGATATCATCAAATATCTCAGAATCTTTTATCAAATAAAATCAGACATGACGAAGTCCTAACGGTAACCATACCAAGATCTGCAAGTTTTTTCTCACTTTGATTTCTTCTTAGGATAGGTGTCTTGCCTATGGTCTGTTCTAGAAGCTTCATGGTGTCACATCTATCCCATATATACATCTCTTTGGAAATAAGCATATACTGACATTTTACTCAAAAAGACAAGTCAAAAAGTGATTAAACAGAAAATTTTATTTTTACACATTTCCTTGCCCCACCAACCTTCGGTGATGAGCTTGCGTCTCTTACTAGTGATGTAGGGTTGGGAAAGGATGGAAATGCCCTTACTCGCCTATGCCTTGCCCACGGTGATAAACCCACGCTTCTTACTAGTAGCATGGGGCAAAGTGTAGGGGGTCCTCTTGACAAAGCAAACGTTAAAAGGTCATAAACAAACAATTCAAACTTTGAGTCAAAAACGAATGAATCAGATATTCAAAATTCCAAAAAGAGTTAAAAATCCTAAAAAAACCCAGATTTTGTCTACTATGTGGCCATCTACGGGTCTAAGTCTGGATAAACCGCAAAGCAAGTTGCATCCAAAACTATGAAGTCATTCAGGTAGAGTAAGCTTGTAGTTTCCAATTTGGTTCCACCAAAGCTTCGTCTATCTTTCATCACTATCATTTCACCATATTTCATAACTTGCGCCCTTCTTGGCTCTTAGCGATGAGCCCTCGCATCTTACTAGTTGCATGGAGTTAGGAGTGGGGCAAGTTAATCTGTTCATCATTCTGGTTATTTTCATCACTTTGCCAAAACAAAACATGAGGTATCCAAATTGCTCACCAGAAGCTAAGATTTAAGATCACAATATATCTACAATATCACGTATCAGCATCATGAAACACAAAAAGAAAGCAAACATTTGCGTCATTTGTTTTCCATTGCATACATTCTAAAAAGCATATAAACATACATCGTAGTATACACAAAGCACTAGAAACAGAAAGGGAAAACATGAGTGACAAGTTTTGATCCAAAAAAACGAATGCATATATATAAATAATCAATGTTTATGTACAATGCCATCATGCTCTAGGCATGGTCAAAACTCTCAAAGAGCCCGTGATATACAAAAAAATCTATAATACAAAATACAAGGGCCAAGTCACCTCTCAACCCCTACGCGATCCCGCCGAAGGTGCGTGCCCTCGCCTAGGACTCCGGCTACGCCGGCGCTCTGAATGCACAGAGGGCTCAGGGTCTCAAGGGGCAGCCGCAGTCTCGCCACGAGAATGGCTCCTCATAAGACGCTCGGCTGTCCTATAGCCCGCTAACTCTGTACGGAGAGTCGACACCATCCTGGCCACGTGCCAAACGGGAACGAAGACGTCGGTATGCCTACCGGCTGCTGAGGGCTCCTCGGCATCTACAGATAGCTCCGCACGGGTCTTATCCATGGGGATCATCAGGGAATCAGTGCATACCCTGCGGATCAGATCCCGCCACTCGTCGACAGTCTCTGTAAACAAAGGAGAAAAACGAGTTAGAAACCAAGCAAGAGGCTGAAAGATACAAGATAAAAACACAAGGAGAGATAACAATTAAAACAAATCTTAAATTAAGCAAACATTGAAAGGAGGAAATGATAGCTTACTCGGATCTCCGGGCCTCCAAGATGGATCGCTGGGGCCGGCACCCGCCGCAGATGCCGCTGCCGACTGAGGGGCTGCTCCTATAGTGGGAGCAACATGACGCCCCATAACTGACTCATCCTCTCCACCATGGCCCTGGGAGAGTGGCTCCTCTAAGACTAGAGTATCTCTCTCTGTGCTCTGCTCGGCCCTCTCTGCCTGCAAAATATCCTGAGTGTCATGCCACTCAGGATCGCTATCATCCGTTTGCTCCTCCGATCCTCCCTCTGTAAACTCCTCAGAATCGGAGTCAATGTCTATGGGGTCATCGCTGCTATGAGCAGGACCCGCGGCAATCTGAAGTAAAGGTGCCCGAGGCGCACCAGCTCTCCCTCTGGCCCGAACTACCCTCCTGGCTGCAATCGGAATGCCAGGAGTGATCGCTATCCAACCACGGCCTCTAGGCCCCCCTCTGGCCTCACGTACTGATCGGTAAACTGGTGCCGTTGGGGGAAGCATGCCCGCACATGGAAGGCCGAACTGCTGAGGAACTCTGCCAAAAGGGTGTACCTCCACCCGTCCCACGCGGTCGATAAGCTGCCCTGTGGTGGAGCAGGAGATCAATGTAAGGGTCTCCTCACCCCATATGCCGGCCATAAGCCGGTACGGTGTCGCCTCCATATCTGCTGTGGTAAGGGAGGCAACTGGCTGGTGAGGTGCTCTAAGCATCGACATATTTGACCATCTGACTGCCCTCACAGCCCCTAGATCTGCCACCTCTACGCCTCTGCCATAAGGAATAAAATGCTCATACACCCAACTCATGACTAGAGTCGGGTGGCTCAACGACTGTCCCTGCAAACGGACCACCCTGTATAAGTCATGGTAGGTGGTCCCCAGAATATCTGCGCCCCAGGCGTATATCCGGCCATGCCCCTCTATCTGTGCAATGATGGGGGCCTAGCAGTATAGTAAAGTATCCCCTCCCTTGTCCCCGATCAGCCTCGAGGCAAGGATCCCCATGATAGCCTGTCGAAATACGGGGATGGGCAAAGAAGGAATGGATCGAACTCTCACTCCCTTCTTCGACCCTATGGAGATGGCTGCATCCCCCATGTAGCCTGCCCACTGTGCAATCTGTGATCGGGACCCTGCCGTCTCCAGTGTGAGTCTCCTCCTAATGATCGAGACCCCTAAAATACGGTAAACATCCTCCAACGTGATGGTCCACTCACCACGGACCCCTGGCAATCGGAAAGTGTTCCGATCTGCGTCCCAATATGAAAACAAGTCACAAAGAATATGACTAGATGGTGCGACATGTGGTACGCGCGATATACGCAGTATGCCGGCCCTCTGTAATGTATCCTCCTCATCCTGAGAAAGGGCATCCAATACCCCGGAGAGCCAATCACACTCTCTCTCTCGACTCCATCTGATATACTCTGCTCTCGCCTGCATACAACCAAAACACACAAAACAGAGCAAGTTAGTGTCTGAATAATACCAAGAAGGTCGTAAAAACATATAGAAGTGCAAGAAAACACAAGTGCAATCTCAAAAATCAAGTTCTTTTGCATTCTGGTCAGAACCGCCGCCCTGAGCAGGGAGGCGGTTTTGTAACCGCCGCCTTAAGGGCGGCGGTCGTGTAACCGCCGCCCTGAACAGGGCGGCGGTCGCGGTCTGAAAACCCGCGCGGGTTGCTAACCCCAAAAAGCCCAAAAAGAGGAAAAATAGACCATTTAACCTAAAAATGGAGCCTACCCAGTAGGCGCCCCCCCTAGTTGAACCTTTTGAACCTAACATTTTCAAAAATAACCCCCCATTATGACGAATTTAACATTTCAAATTTAAAGGGGGAAAAACACAAAATGGAAGAAAACCAACCTGTGATCGCTGAGGTCGGTGTTCCGCACGTGGAGGCATGATCACAATCTCGCTGCGAACGTTTTGACTCTACTCACGTGAGAAACCATCACCGTGGGTCCCAGAGCTCAAAATCAATCAAATCAACTCGCGCAAATGAATAGGAAAATGGGCCCACTTTCACATATATATCGTTCTGTTTCGTTTTAAAATGACTTTTTCACAGGTTTGGAGCGCTGATGGAGGTAAGTTCCTATCCCCGCACGAATGGTACGTTCTCATTCCCTATTATGTTAGCGTTTATCTTGCAAGTTATTGCATCTATCTGCACTTGAGTTCTCTTTTCATTTTGCAGGTAGTGGGAATTTCGATGGCGTCATTTCAACACACGGACGAGTAAGGTATAGCTTCTAACTCCCCATTTTGGGACTGCCATACTCGGACCCACCATTTTATGCCTCTTCATGGCTAAAACGCTTCTCCGAGGGGGCAATATGTACGTACCCAAAATTGTAAGGTACTGTACTGCCAGAACAGTGTAACAAGTGCCCCGATGATGATACAGGTCTCCTCGCAAGGTGTTCGGGATCTGGAAAAGCCCTCGGAGTATGTGTTAACATCCTGCATGCCTCACTTAGCCCCAGCACCCTTTGTTTTCCCCCTTTTTCTTCTTTCCTTGGCCTTTTGTTCTTCAGTGACGAAACCGCCGCCCTACAGGGCGGCGGTCCTGTAACCGCCGCCCTGCTCAGAGTGGCGGTCCTGTGTGCGTTTTCCAGAACGTTCTTTGATGCGACTCGCGTGAAATATCACGATTCACCAGCTTTCTTTGCTGACTTGAGCATGCATTTATGTTTTTGGTCCCCTGGAATAGTGTTTTTCCTTTGTTTATTGTTTAGGAGTTCCATTTGGTTTTGGTTTTTGGGTGATTGAATTCCTATAAATGCATGGTTTGTGCATAAGCAAATGGTCTGCCCCTCATTCAATTTCATGCTCTGATTCTCATATTTCAGTCTTTTATTCTGTTTAGAAGCCATAGTGTTAATTCCTTGCATGTTTTGATAGGATTGTTTAGCTGTTAGTAAGCCACAGACCCATCTTGTGCAGGCAATGCTGTTATCTCATCCAAATCCAGTTAGAAGCTTGCCTCTAAGTTTCTCTTTGCTGTAGATTTGATTTCATCGTATCTTGGTGTTCTTAGTTCAATTCATTATATGCCTGTTTAGCTTTATTCAGCTGTTGGTAAGCCACATATCCAACTTGTGCAAACAGTGTCTTTATTTTATCCAATCTATTGGAACGAATAGCTTAGGAAGCCATTAAAGTTGCAAGTTTTGCTCTTCGCATAGGATAGTTACAGGTTCTGGTCGCTTCATGTTGCATGACTCGCAGTAAAATCCTGCTAGGAATCGCATAAGCCAAGCTCTGTACTCTTGCGCTATCCCTCTCCTACTCGCATTTTCGGTCTGCATTCTAAGCTGTCCTTGTTCCAAATTCTACTCCTATCGGTGCTAGCATTACACACTTTTCTGGATCCACGTGAACATGAAAGAACGAGGAGATCATATTGAGGGGACGAGATCACACACACCATCGGATTCGCCACTGTTCTGCGGAATCCAGGTTTTAAATTTCAAAGTTTTAGTTAGAACCATATCAAATAGAGTAGTTAATCGCTTTATTTTCAGTAAATTCTATTCTCGATATTGCCAGGGAAGCTGTGGGGATTGATAGTTTCTGAGAAACTATGATTCACTCCTCACTTCTGAGGTAGGATCGAGAATCTTGCAGGTAGATTAGACAAGCTGTTTTATTTATTTAGAGTAATTCTACAAAATCGCACAGGCAAATAACTACACTCGGTTATCTTGTCTGTTTCAAATTATTGTTTAGTTATTATTTCTAGATACGCTTAAAATAGTTTGCTTTCCTTAAAATTATTAAAAGTTTTCTTAGAAGAATAAAAGTTATACAGTTAGATTTATTTCACATAGTTAGAATTTGTTTCGTTACAGTTAGATTTGCATTTTGTTTTGTATGACAATCACGGGACCTCAGGAGCCCAGGGAATATATATTTGAGCCAATCGTGCCTCAACCAAACCTAGTCACAGCAATAGTTGACATAGACCAAAATCTCAGGATACAAGTATTCAGAACAACCACATATTTACAACAGATCAGTTCTCAATTAAGAGGATTAAACATAGAAGACGACCAAGCACACACATTTTGGTCGAACCAACCAAACTAGATATCGCAGCTAACGAAGCTAGGGAATTCTGGACTAGACCAGAAAATCATCCGTAGAGTCAACTATATTCATCATCCACTATATGACCTTATCAGGAGATATACACGAAACTATCCCAGGTCATTTTCCACGTATTCCGCAACCCATAGACCGAATCACGCCAGAGCTCGATATTGATTGGAGCTTCGAGTAGTCATCCTTGCTGATCGATCTATCACACCAGTCCAAGTTAGAAGGGCCTTCTTTGCCTTAGATTCACAAATTCCACTAGTGCGTGTCGAAGACATTAGACTGCCTAACTAGTTTGTCTGCATATTCTACCCCCACCGGCTGTCTCGGCACGACCTCGAGAGGTCGGGTACGCAGAAGAGTTACTTGTAGATTCTCACGCTCGCCTGTTGCTTTTCCGGCGTACAGGGACTCACTCATTACCTAGACATGTCTATTTTGTACCCTAGTTATAAGTTCTCTAATGCGACACTCAATTTTTCAATAAATCACAAAATTTCACTCCAGGTCGCAGAAGAAAATGCACAAATTTCATGCAAGGTACGGTAAAAATGAATTTATCCCCCGACGCCATTTTTCATAGGTTTCCAGATTTTTTACCGCATTAATTACTCGCCAACTACCACTGACAACCACTTTTAATCGCTTTGCCAACTAGCACTGTGTAACAAGTGCTTTAAATCTACCTTTTCTAATTTTTCGTGCCTTTTTCTGTAGTTTCCTCTTGCATGCTCTAGCTACAACCTACAGGTGCACTCACTACTTCACAAGCCGCAAACCTCCTTACGTGTGCTCTATGTGCCAAAGTACGTAACCCTATGGGCCTCTCTCCAAGTTGTTTACCATGTTTTTTTCCTACTTCGTGTTACAACTGCGCGACCCTTTTTATCACATGTGGTCTTTATTCTAAGAAAATTTCTTCAATTTCTTATTGATCACCATCCTTCTCATCATTTATAGACACCTTTTCAAGAAACCAACATCAACACACACACGTGTCCCTCATTTTTTTTCAATCCTCTTTGAGCATCATCAAATTCATCTTCTTTACACATACTTACACTATATCCACCCCCATATTAAACGTATGTGTGGTCCTCTACACATAAAATCATAAAATAGTATCAGCTTCCTGTGTGCAAGTGAACTTATTACAATACAACACAACTTGAAAGCAACAACACTGAAAAGGAAACACACAACAAGCAACAAGGAAATGAAACATAAGGACTGAAATGGAAACCTAAACTACATGGCAATGCTTACTTATTACAAACACCAAGAAGTCTTATTCGTAGTAGGGCTTCAGCCTACTCCTGTTTAAGTAAGCTGGGCAACATAGTGTCATCTAGCACCTATAGCTAGCACAGCGCATCTGTTTCTAATATCTTTGTGAGCCACATATGGTCCCAACTAGTGCACCTTCAATTTTCCCTAGGTTGTGCGCGTAAAACTTTGAATCATATAAAAGAACCATATTTCCTACTTCAAATGTTTTGTTTTAGATGTGCCTATCATGCCAGGCCTTCTTCCTCGCCTTCTCAGCCTTCTAGATCTAATGAGAAATTATGTGCCTCTCATGTAATTGCATCAATTTATCAATGCACTCTTCCACAACTCATTCATCCTCTAGTCCTCATGTGCATGCGCATTACGCAGGGATGACAACATGAATTCCATAGGAAATATAACATCCATGCCAAACACTAATTAAAAGGGTGTGGCCTTATTCAACCTTATGTAAGTAGTCAAATACAGGCCCACAAGTACCACAAAAAACTTTATCATCCCAATATTTCCGTCCAGCTTCACAATATTTTTATCAATGTATGTCCCTAGAAAATCTGTATAAAATCCTCAACAGTACCATTGGCTTGTTCGTGATAATGGTGTAATCTTATGATGTGCCACCATAAAATCTGCCAATAAGAATTCTGATAGTCTCATTAAGAAATGAGTGCCCCTATCACTATGTCAAGCTCAAAGGACATCCATAACTATGCCGATAATATTCTCCCGTAAGAATCTTGATGTTGCAGTAGATGTACTGTGAAATTATTTGTACGTGTTGCTTTTGCCCACCTTGTCAGATAATATGTGCAAGTAATAATATAGCGTGCATGCCAGTCCTACCGTGCGGGTTGGTGAAATATGACCTACAAAGTCAATAGCCCATTTTTTAAAAGGTTCAATGTGCTTGTAATAGGCCTCAAATGCATCTCATCCCCGATTCCCAGGGCTTCCCAAGGTGCTGACAATGGTCACATGCCTTAACATATGCCTTAATATCCTTGTATAAAGTCTCCCACCAAAGGCCAGCCATTAAAATCTTACGTGAAGTCGAATTTGTCAGTGTAATGTCCACCTGCAATTCCACCATGTGAGTTCCTTCCAAAATAGCTTCACACCCATGCTCTAGCAAACACACTGACGTAACAAGACTTCATCACGACCTAACTTGTACAAATCTCCACCAATCAACAAGTAAAGTGCCGCGCATATACCAAGTTGTTTCTCCTCTAAACTGTCTTCATTCCCTTCAGGCACCTAGACCAATGCGTAAAAATAATGCAATATCCTATAAGTCAGTGCGTGCGCATGATTTAACCCTGAAAAGTTGTGCATCTGGTATTGTATCCTCAATTCTCTACGTGCCCTCACCAGAATTAATTCTTCACTAAATGATCTAGGTCTTGAATCACTCTTTCTAGGTTTTACAACCACTGTGAAGTCATAATTCTTGAAACAGTAGGTATCCATCTGCATATGTTCCCTTGCAAGACAGAGCTTGCTGAACAAATACTTAAGTGTCATATGATCTGTATATAGAAGATGAATGGTAGTTTCCAACAAGTATTGTCTAAACTTGTGCAACAACGCGTACATCATGGACAAATGCCTCGTGCTTAGTAGTTGTATAATTTTTCTCTGGTTGGTGATCAAATTCCTGCTTGCAAAATAGATAGGATGATCTACAATACCTTCTCCAAGATGGGCTCCAACACTGCGCCAATGGTTGTGCCAGAGGCATCAACGTGTATATGAAATGGTTTGTTCCATGAAGGAAAATGCAAAATGGGCACAATAGTAAGTCTTGCCTTTAATGTCTCAAACACTTTCTGTTGTGCCTCATCCCAATGGAACTTTACCTTACTCTTCAGTAGTTCCTCCAAGGGCGAGGAAATCTTAGCATACCCCTTAATGAATTTCCTATAATAACCTGTATGTCCCAAGAATCTGTGCACCTCGCTTTGATTGGTAGGTTCCACTAAGCTCAAGATAACAACAACCTTAGCCGGATCCACCAACAAGCCTTCTTTACATATAATATGCCCCAGCATAGTCTCAAAGGGTGTAGCAAAGATGCACTTCTTAATGTTGAGAGATATGCTCAATTGTTGGCACCTCTGAAACATGAGTCTCAATTTGTCACAGTAATATTTTACCAACCCATCTATAGTCCAATCATCTAAGTATACTTGTAAGAAATTGTGAATAAAATCCTGAAATGCTTGTACAACAATGCGCGAAAATACTTCAAGTGCATTCTTCAACCCGAAGGGCATGACTATGTAATCAAAACTCTCCCATTTAGTGGTGAAATTTATCTTTTCTTGATCTTCTTTGGCGATGTGCACTTGATGATAACCGAAAAATCCATCAGTAAAATATTATATTTTGCTTCCAATGCCTTCCAGAATCTCTTATGTGAATGGGGTGGGAAAAGGATCAATCGCACATGAAGCATTCAACTCTCTGTAGTCCACACAAATCCTTATCCTTCCATCCTTCTTTATGTTTATGACCATATGACTAACCCATTTGAATTCCTCAATTGCCTCAATGATTCCAGACTTTAGCATTTTATCAATTTCTTCCTTTACCTTTACGTGTAGATTAGAATTCATCCTGTAAGGCTTCTTCCTAACTAGGCGTGCCCTTTCCTTCAATTTGATCCTCATCTCTCCCAAAGAGGGATGGACCCCCTTCAATTCATGACAGCCCCATGGAAACAAATCCTAGAAGTCGCACAAAATCTCAATAATCTTCGCTACATCTTGTTCAGATCGTTAATCACCAGTAATGGCCTCCTTAGGCTCTCCATCTGTTCAAATGTTAGCCTACTTTGTTTTAATAGGCTTGTGATACATGTGCGCCTTCTCATAAGCACTATCCATCACCTCACATGTAACCTTTAGTGTGGTCAACATCCAGATTCTCAACTTCATCATCATCGATCATATACACCATTTTACCCTTTTCTTTTTCCATCAAGGCGCGACCAAGTTGTTCTTCATCTGTCTCTTCTTCATCAAGGTGTGCCTCCAAAATTGGCTCTCCTAGTAACTCTGGGATGAGCTCTTTAGCCTTTGCATTATCTCACATAGTAAGGCGCTTCATAATCTGTAATGCTTCATAAAGAGGCTTAGTAGAAAAATAATCAATGGTCTGAATTATACATGTGGTCATTTCCTGCCAATGTATTGTCTCTCTGTTCAATTCTGCATAAACATACCATGTGCGCTCATAACCATGTAATGTGGAGTAGAACATATGCACCCATAGTGAAGGAAGTAAAGCCTCTTGTCCCTATGTCCAGAGTCTATCACAATCCCAGATGTGATGCGAGGCATGGGAATTCCCATAAATTTCACATATTTGAGTAAGTACATTGATACTTGGAAACCTAGTAGAGAATGTGATTCTCACTTCTCGCCACTCTATAAGGTTGTCTTTGTGTGTAGCCCACCAACGCATTGTTGTCCCATGCAAGGTATATACTAGTGTATTTCTTCTATCTCCTTCATCATTCCACTAGACTTCCATAGTGCACATGAATACATCAGAATTTCCTTCGCTAGTGTACCTTGGTACCTAGTTGCTTCCCAAATGCCTAACCATGCGCGGTCGAATCAGTCGGATAACTCTATTATGCATCTCTCACTTGACCATCTCATACGCGTCATTTATCTAGTTGTCACAAGAAATGATGGTTGTAGCACTAAGAGATTGAGAATCATCCCATTAAATCACACCTTCTTCAGATGGCTCAAGCACTTTCGGATCTCTAATTATGCACGCATATATCCTATTCAAATTTTCTTCACTCAAGGGCTCAACATACGGAGCAGCATTTGCATCTGTCAATGGTATGATGACGTGCTCTTCCTTATTCTCAAAGCTAATGTATCCCTTGTTAAAGCTCATGTTCATATTATTATCATAACACTAGGGGCACCCAAGAAGTGTTGGGAAATTATCCGCTTCTGTGAGCTCCAACACCTTGAAATCCCCAGCAAACTTGGCCCTTTGAATAGTAATGGATGCATCCTTCAATACCCCAATAGGAATAGCCCTAGTTCTATTTTCCATGTACAGCACATTCGCGGAAGTTTGTAATGATTGTTTTCCCATCTGATTCCATGCATCCAAAGTAAGTACATTAACTTCTAGGCTTGTGTCAATCAAAATATTACTCAAGAGTAATCCATCAACAACTGCATTAAGTGTGATCTCTTTATCATATTCATGACTATAAAGAGGTAGATTCACAAGAAGTATATGTCTCTCGCACTTTGATCCAGTGCGTGGTACCTTTTCTCTCAACCATTCACCTAACAATGGAATGATATTCTCCCAGTGTAGCATCCTACATACCTCCTTCAAGTCATCTACATCCTTCTGTGGAAGCTCAACCTTCGTTTTTTATTTCCATCACGTGTGTTTGCTTCATCAGACCACTGAATTTCACCCT
The DNA here is from genome assembly GCA_019776745.2 of Taxus chinensis. Lineage (NCBI taxonomy): Eukaryota > Viridiplantae > Streptophyta > Pinopsida > Cupressales > Taxaceae > Taxus > Taxus chinensis. The sequence continues at coordinate 15,738,850 of CM034148.1, forward strand.
GCATTTCCTCTGATGATAGCCATAGTTTCATGATAAACTTCCTTCTAATGAGTCCAGGTCTAGAATACTTTCCATGTATCACTTATTGCTTCATGTAATAACAGGCTTATGCTTTGGAGTCTCTCACGTGTGTCACTTCAGCTCATCAGTGTGTGTAGTCAACTAAAATCAGGTTGTAACTCAGGGTCAGGTGTTAGCTTCGGCATCAACTGATCTACAATTGTGCACTATACCTTAATCATCCCCACGTCCCTATCATTCTTATTATAATTCTTGCTCATGTTCTCATACAAATTAGTGCATTCTTCAAACTTATGTTTCTTTCCACACCATGAACAAACCACATTTTGAGGGCACTCGCCCTGATAGTGATCAGGAGATCCACAAGTATAACTGGTTCCTCTAAAGAAACCTCCTCTTCCGCCATCACGACCTCGACCTCTATATCCTCCATGGAAGCCCCTATTTCTATTATCTTCATTAGTGTGCCCTCCATTATGTTGTCCTTATTTTTCCTTAGAGCCACTTGCTACACTGGTCTAATGCACACCAGTCTAGATAGCTTCATGGATGTGATCAATCAACCTACAGTTAATAGTTTCATGAGAGTGGGTTTTACAAATCTTCCAGTACATAGACATGTTCTATTTAATCATGCAGTGCAAAAGAGGGCATCTACTTGAGTCATGGTCCAAATGACAAATCTCACAATCCAACACCATGACGCTCACTAACATGCGAGCGCAGTTATCCTTAGTATGTCCCTCAACCTCACAATATGTACACCATATCACACTACACATCTCATGAGCCGAATTAGCTGAGATCTTCTCTAACTGCTTCGCCATGGATGCAATCTGTCACTTCTAAAAATGGGATTACACTCTAGTATCCACACTTACGAACTGCCTCAACGCGCAGAGCTACCTCTAAGGCCTGAAGTTCAAGATCAGTAAAATTCTTATGAGATAGCGCTCGTCTGAATGGAAGTCAACATGCCACAAAAAAATCACTATGGCACATGCTGACTAGAATGAATATCATAAGACAAATTTGATAACAAAGTCTTGAAACACACGATCATACTCCCCTTATGCTTTCTAGATAATCCATATTTAATATCCTTAAGCACGTTGATGCTCTTCTGTTTCAAATTCTAGTATATGGAGCCTCAACCAAGAAGGCATCACACGGCGCATTATAATCTACTAGAGTTTGATTCAGATCATACTTCATGTACCAGCTTATGGACATTCGTCGTTGAAGAGTAGAAGCAAATTGACTTGCCTTACATTCTGGAACTGTAATTCCTTTCGCACGTGCCATAACAATTCACACTTGTGCACGTGCTCAAGCTAGCACCCTCGACACCCCCTATAATCTGGTAAGTGGAGAGACATCTTGTAGTAAACTTTATGTGGCTGGTGACAGTGTATGGACCTTGCCCACCAGATTCAGAACCATAGTTCCCACCAGTATTTCCTTTGACCCCCATAAGCACTTGATCTACTTGATCTCGATCCTCCTGATCCTTCTGATCCACCTGACCTTCCTATAGTGGGTACCAGACCAGTGGATGTGCTTACTTGTGTCCCAACTACAATGCTAAATTGAACTCCCACAGTCTACAAAATTATAGTACGTTCCAGACATATCACCAATGTTTTGCGTGACCACACTCAATTTGTCATGATGACGCACACCAAAAAATATTCCTCCAATTGGACTTTTATCCCAAATTCACCCCTCAAGTTAATCTAGATAACTCATTATAAATGGTCTTATCCCATCAAATTTTGAGATATGTAGATGACCGTCAATTTCAACCCCATCAGAGGAGAAGGATAACTCGAGTTTTGGCTCGACAGAGTTGGTCCCAGCTCACCACGGTGAAGGTTCACCCTGAGTTTATTTTATTAGGCGAGGCACACACATAACGACGAGAAAGGACTGCTGGTAGCATCTTAGGTGTTATTGGTCATTAACAGTTTTAGCTATTACCAACCGACAATGTACAAATGTTATTGGCTAGTAACACAATGGTGTTATTGGCCGGTAACACAATGGTGTTATTGACCGGTAATAAAGTGTTGATGCCAGCAGATAGTATGGAAGCCACCTAATAGCCCACGACATGTGTAGGGCCGTTACTGGCCAGTAACATGTAGGAACGTTATTAGCTGGTAACAAAAAATGTATTACCAAACGGTAATGGAACTAGCGTGGTGACAACATGGAACTTGTTACCAGGTGACACAATGAAGAAGTGTTACTAGCCGACAATGCATAAATATCAATGATGGGCCTTGGATTAGGTGATGTAGGTGGGAGAATGACAGCTCAGTAACTGACATTAAATGTAGTATGGCACTCATGTCTTCATCTGAAAAAAGGTAATCTCGGGAGGTGATTTGTATGGCTTCTCATACCTTTCTTAATGAGGGTTGTTGAGAAAAATGGCTATATAATGTAATCGACCCCCTCATTCTTAGAGAGACATTCTGGGAGATAGGGAAACCTTGGATTTTTTTCCCTCAACTATAATGAGTTGTAAGCCTCCTCCTACGTCTGATAAGTGTATTTATACCTCTGAGCACCAATGTAAATGGTTTGTGGATTTTTTGGAGTAATAAATTCATTTTTTTGTGGTGTTTCTTCAACCCTTTCTAATGTTTTATTGTATCCTTGTGCCTCTCCATTTCGTAGTTGTTTTTTTGTGTATGTATTTCACATTTGCTGGTGTAGGGTGTTGTGTTTCAAGGAGGTTTGGTGGTGAGTTGAGATTCAAGTCTGTGTCACTATTGTTTTGACATCTCCCAGCTCAATTTTCCTTCTTCTTCCTCCCTCAACAAAATATCTTGCCCCCTTCTTTTTGATGTTATCACCTCTTTAGTGTAGGATTTCCATTTTCATGTATTCTTTCTCTCCATGTCTCTTTGGAATCGTTAGGATGGATGTAGCTAGGTGTTTTCCTTGCATTAGGAGTAGTTTGGCATTAGGATTAGGAAGAGGAATCCGACCTTCTCTGAAAGTCCATCTCAAGTCGCAATTCACACAACTTAAGAGATAGACCCATGTAAGTAGAATTACACCAATTGCTCCACACACATGACGAAAAATCAGGGGGTGTTGTAATTATGTGATAACATGGACCTCCAAACAACAATAATGTCGTCTATTCTACATTAAGTGTATGTGTTTTCTGATGCACTTCTGAATCTACTGTAAAATGATAACTACTTCTCGTTATGTTCTCACCAACACTAACTTGATTGTCAATGAATATTTCAAGAACAAGAATACCATGCGCAAGGGAAAGGTCACCAGGTGGGATCAGATATGGGCCTATGGTCCTCAATATTTCCTCCTCTAACATGGTCTCATTTGAAGGAAAAGGGTGTTTTCTACATCGCTTGCCTAAATGGGGGAATACTTGATTCTCCGGATCCATGTCTTCTACGTGAGCTTCAAATCCTTCTTGATCCATCTTCCTCCACAAATCCATAGACTCCTCAACATCTCACTTCTTCACCAATTCTCTCTCCCTCGATTCATTTTACTTAAGCCATATTTCTTCTCTTTCCCTTTGTACCATTAGGTCTTCCATCTTTCATCACACTTTCTCCTACCCCTGCGCGCGGTGGGGGTTTAACTAGCCATAGTTAGTTTCTCAAATTCCAAGGTTACCATGAATATCTTAATTTCCAATAGAATAACACGTAAATAAGACCCTCTAGGTTCACTTAAGAAATCAAAATCAACAACCTCTGGACAAGAATTATTATAAATAACTTACTCCAAAGTATAATTGTGTACAACATTAGCCCACCAATGATCTATGACATGAGTCCAAGCTTTAGCAACATAAAAAAGAGTTTGGTAATTTTCTTGTGTCCAAACCCTTGATCTATATTCCCAACTCTTCTTTGATGTGTATGTTGATAACCACTCAGACAAATCTATAGGAAATAAGTAGAAAAAGGTCTCATAGAGCTCATGCTAAAGGTTATCTTCCACCCACTTACACACGTTGAAATTAGGTCCAAAACCATATCTTTGTGCAAACTGCTCTTATCTGTTATCGACCCAAATTTCAATGATTTTTAGAGTCAACCGATACACCTTCATCATGTAAAATCCTTGCAAACAATCTTGAAAAGAGGTCCCGACAATGGAACCAAAATGTAGTCTTTTTTTTCCACTTAAATTCCTAGGAGTGTTGATACTTCATTCAGATAGATCTGAATGTTCACCCGAAGCGCGTGAAGCTACCAAGTCCCTCCTTTGTGAAAGCTTGTTAAGATTTTAGCATGCATGTTCATATTAACCATTATCAAATAATACATTCTAGTATAAAAATCATATACATGAGCCCCAAATTAGAAACACAAATAATAAGGAAACATACATATTAGATCAGCACCAAGATTAGATTTACCATACAAATACCATGATCAGATACATCAATTACCATCATCTAGCCACAATATTCCATTAATAACCAGAAAGATTACATACCGGAAGCTTAATACATCATAATACTGTTATGAAGTCATGCGTGCATGAACACATAGGTAGCATAATGTTAATACAACTCGGTCTCTCAAAATAGTGTAGTACATGAAGTATATATAGGGGTGGGGACTTTCCCTTCACCACCCATGCATTCCCAAAATAAGCCACATGCCAAAAATAGGCAACATGCATACTTTTATAAAAGTGCTAACAATAGATTATCCCTAAATTAACTCATACTTTAATCCTATTATTAGACTCCATACATATGCTTTCTCTGAAAATAGACTCTTCTCAGTATCCAAGCCATCCTTGAATGTTACACACTCCATGTCTATATTTAGCCTGATACTTGGAAAAATGGCTAAGTCTTCTACCTTACTATAGTGATACATGTGAGCAACCTTGTTCCTTCTTCTGTGCACTAAATTTTTCATCCAACACACTCATCTTGTTTACTTATCTACACATTTATGTATGGTCCAATAGTTAGTCCTTTTTCGGCATCCAACACCACTCATGAGAGAGAGAGAGCCAAAGGAAATGACAACCTTATCTTCTAATTATTGCAAGCAATCATGAAGAGTGCAACAATCATTATCTTAGTGGCCATTGATACAATGATAGTTGCAGTAAGGTCTATCACGCTAGCATTATAAATGATGAGGTAGATGATGCTGATTAGAAAGTAAGCAAATAAAATGCTTTTTAAACAAGGTACACAACACATCATGAGGTATAACATGATGAGAAAAGTGTAATGGATCCCATGAAATAAGTGTAAAAGTCTAAGTTGTATCCTGACGTAGAGGAGGAGATGAAGGATGCTTATGCAATGGGGAAGAATAAACTTGCTTGTGAAGTGGATGAGATGGAGACCATGGAGGACGCTCAATAGATAGGAGTGAAGAAGAACTAAATGATGTAGCAGTAGCAATGATGGGAGGAGGATCTATAACATGTGCATCAATAAGATCTTATTCTAGATCAATGACTTTATAACATAAGAGTGTGAATGATTCACATGTGTCATATTGTAATCATTGTTTTAAAGTGAGAATCAAACCATGACAGAAGATGAATTGCTTCTCTAATTCAATTGGATGGAAGACTAATTGATATATGAAAGCATTGAATCATAAAATGTAATCAATGATAGGTTCTATTTTTCCTTGGTTTAAGCCATGTAGACTATCATATGTGATTCTAGGGCCGTTGTTGAGTATGAAGCGATGAAAAAATCTTCTTCCATCTCACAATAGGTAATAATAGATCAGAAGGGTAAATGTGTGTACCATTGGAGATCGTCCTCATTAAGATTATGAAAAAAGGCTTTAAATAACAATCAATCATTAGAATAAGAAGCCATAGCTAGACGGTAATGCTTAATATATAAATATGGATTTCCAATACCATCAAAGCATGAGAATGTAGGCATAATGAAATCCTTTGAGAATGATGAGTTGTGAATCTTTTTCGAAATAGGGTTTTCATGCAAAGAAGTGTTATCTATAGAAGCATAATAGGATTTTCTTTCAAGCATGAGAGATTGTAATCGACCAAACATATGCATGAGTGATAAGATGTCATGTGATGGAATGGCATAAGATGTGAGTACTGTATTAATTGGTTGAAGCTTGCCATTATGAGTAATCGTAGGGATGTCAAGAGAAGAAGGAGAAGATATCAATTCTAAGGGCACCCTAGATATAGGTGTCGACGAAGTAATGAGTGGTGAAGTAGTAGGACTAACAACGAAATTTTTATCAGGTGATGATGTAATAGAAGGATATGAATCATGCATGTTACTAGAGGAAATATCAAAAGAAGATGGAAGTAGAGAGGGGAATTCACATTCAACAGTATGCAAAGACGTAGAATCATGACTATTAGGTTCATCATCAATATCAAACAAAGATTCAAATGCAAGGATTTCATTAAGCATATCATAAACATATAATAAAGGAGGAGGATAACTAGCATATAATGCATCATGAGAAACATTTTTAGAAATGGAAGGATTATGAGATGTAGCTATAGTATTATCCCGACTAGTATGAGAAACATCAAGATGCACATGTTTATTGTCATCCTATTTTGTAGCTAAAGCATTATCATCAAGATTAAGAATAAAACTAATAATAACATCATCTAGGTTCTCATTAGAGATAACAGAAGGAGGAGTGCGAGTAACTGAATAATAAGGTCTACAAATAGAAAATATTTCTGAATAAAAAACAATGCTGATAGTGGAATGATCAAATCTAGTAGGCACATTGAATTCATTAGCTAAGATTTATCTATGAGTATCACCTGGAAGAATAACGTTGCGATATAGAGTGGTAAGTTCAGCGATGGTGGTTTCATCACATATAGGATTGATACTCACATGAGGTATGACTATTTGAGAAGGAGAAGAGCTATTCTTAGCCATTAGGTTTTTAGTGGATCCTAGGGCAAGAAGTTCTAAGCTACAGTTTCACCAAAATGATTCAATAAAATTTGAATATTTTATTAAATTCTGAATGCAAATATCTGATATAGATGATAGACAATGAAATACAAATGCTAAGTAATTTATTTAATTTAAACTATGAAAGGAAATGAGATAGGTGAGGCACTGATATTAATTTCTCTTATACTACAATGAGCTTGGAATGGAAAATATGTTGAAAAAAATCACAAATTATCACAATGAACCACCAAAAAATGTAGTAAAGGTAGAAATGGTTAGATTGGGGCACCTGGAGAGGGACAGGGGTGACTGCGGGTGCCCTAGACCTGTTACTGGGTGCCTGGGTCCGCGGAAAAGGTTAAAACCTAGTTCCAATATGATCACCAGTGCTTTACACTTGTTCACCTTTGGTCACCTATATGTCACACTTGGATCGTCGAGGTACCTGTAAAACTAAACACAAATATCCTCCTACAAAACCCTAAAAAATAAATCAAATCCTAAAAAATAAAGATGCAAAATGAGGGTCAGAATGTCCTCAGTTGTCATAATGGTAAAATTACAACTGAGTGTTTCACTACATCTCAAAAAAATGTAGTTCTATGTGTTTGTGTGTACAATAGTGCTTCTAGGTCACCCTCGTGCCAATGACGCTAAGATATCGAGTGGTAGCTAGATAAAATGTAAATGTGTGGATGGAATAGAATGAATTCCCCTTCCTATACAGTGTGTATGTATAATAATGTGCCCAAATATAGTCCATTGATGTATGTAGATAGATATACCTTGATAAGAATTGTTTGCCCTCATAATGATATGTATATTATGTTTATATAGGGATATCCTGCTTGAATTTTGAAACTAATGACATGACAACTAGTACCTCAGGATATGAGAGGGAAAACCTAAAAGATTGACCTCAAATGTCAAAAATAAGATTAATTATAAAGAGGACACAAGTACCCATGATGGAAAGGAGTTTCTGATGCTATTTTCCAGTCTTGGGCTCTAGTGTCTAGAGACAACTGACGACAAATGGGTGAAGACTGATAGACATGGATCCCCGTGACATGACTAGAATTGGGTGTATAAGTGACAATTGTGAAAGATAAAAGAAATAAAACCCAATAAGGCAAGTGGATGGACTATGGAATGGGTCATTAGTGAATATGTTTCTTATGTAAGATCCATATATAAAACAACATACTTGGTGGTATAGTAAATAGTACTAAGTGCATGATTTTTTGTCTACATATACACAAAATCATGATCATAAGCTAACAATTACCATGTATTGTTATATTTTCGAAGATATGATACTAACATGGTGTTATTTTCATACATGGATAGTAATGAAGACATGGTTAGGGTGCCCAAAAAAGAGTCACCTTATACCCCAACTTACAGAATACGTGTAAAATAACAACCCAAGAAAGAGAAAAAATACATTGACACAAGATGAAATGAACACACATTTGAACCAAAAACAAGCTTGTGAATATATTATTTAAATAAATAACACCATTAGATTAATCACCAATGATACATTCCACCGTTACTATGATTATTTATCCATCACACTGTTGATTTTGAATCGCAGCACCCCTGAATGTTTGCAACTCGATGGGTTGAGACTCTCAGTGCGATTACATAACATGGAGCTTTTCCCAAGTGTGGGACCTTGTGAAATCAGAAAAGCTCTCCGGATGAAGGCCGATTCCTATTCCTCTATTCAGATGCACACGTAAAAAGCAGAGGGTTTACTCAAAACCTAAACTAACTTTCCAAGGAGACATGGTAAGAAGATGCATAAAAATAAAACCTAAACTAACAGATGTGATGCACCGAGGAATGAAGAACACCTGTCTTGCCAATAAACACAGACCATTAAAATGCAATGCAAGATCATGCACAGATAACAAAAGTTGCAGTGAAAGATCAGGAGGATGTAAATGAACACAGAGAGGGTTGAGAACCATCCACAGACATGCATTATTTTCTCCAAAGATTGATACAATACACTACAAAATGCCAGAGGCAAAGTTGCATTACAGTTTTAGATGGGAGGTTTGATCTCCACAAATTCACCTGCCAAAGAGAAGAAGGGGGGGGCAAAACAAGAATGTCCAACCTTTAGAAAGAAGCCCCTCCTTACAATTTATAGGAAGAATGAGAGAGAAAAGAGAGAGGAATTCCAAATCTACTCCAACCACCTCTAGGTTGCATTTAATTCATCTCATTATGATGGTAGGTGAGAACCCTAGCGAACCCAAAAAGTGGTGAACTATATTTTGCATTTTAAAGAATTTTTTCTCACCCAATTAAGCTTTCCAAAAAGTGGCGACCTCGTAAGCTTTCCAAAAATTCCAACCTTACATGAATCCGAGCTCCCAGTCAAAAGTTATGGCCATCTGAATATCTGCGCTAGGGTCTGCTTCCTGTCAGCGCTCAAAATGTTGCACCTCCTGAAGGTGCGCCAAAGGTGCATCTACATTTGTGTCGACATCCTTTTCTGTGCACCAAAGGTGCAAATTTCTTCATGTTAACACCTCTTGCTGTGCGCCTCTTCCCTGCGCCATGGGCGCATCTTTCTTCATGTCGACATCCATTTTCATGTGCCCTTTACCTGCGCCTTGGCGCATCTATCTTCATGTGGACACCCATTTTCATGCGCCCTTTACCTGCGCCTTGGCACATCTATCTTCATGTCGACATCCATTTGCTGTGCGCCTCTTCCCTGCGCCATGGGTGCATCTTTCTTCATGTCGACATCCATTTTCATGCGCCCTTTACCTACGCCTTGGCGCATCTATCTTCATGTCGACAATATATTATTTAAATAAATAACACCATCAGATTAATCACCAATGGGCGCATCTTTCTTCATGTCAACATCCATTTTCATGCGCCCTTTACTTGTGCCTTGGTGCATCTATCTTCATGTCGACACCTCTTTTCATACGCCCTTTACCTGCGCCTTGGGCTGTTGGTGACGCAATAAAAATCGGGCTCTGAGCTTCTTTGGTTTCCATATTCTTCCGCTTGTCTATATCTACCCGGGGGGGAGATATTTACAACACACACTTCGATGAACATTAAGCTCGCATCCACACTCTGCTCATGAGTGACCTCAGAGCTCCCAACTTCGAATCTTCTATTGAACAAAGTTGCTTCATTCTCAAGCTCTGGTATGTTTATTTTCTAAGGAAATTGGATCTACTTATATATCCGGTCATGCCACCTCCTAAACTCCTAATTCTACAAAATTTGAATACAATGATCAAAGGACCTAACAATAGACCCAAACTCAACTAGTCAACATTCTCTAAAACTTGTTCCTTCAAACATTCAAATTCCAAGTTCACAGCTTGAACATGATTACACATAAAATGTTGTTCACTAAATACTTGTACAACCAAACAAACATTGTGTAGAGGAGTTATGCACTCCACAAACATTACTAATGGAATTGCACACTCAACAAAATGCAACACTATACTCCACGACTCACCAACAACACAATTATTTAATGCACAACCCACAAAATGCAAATAAATGTAAACACAAGTGAATCAAAATGTTCAACTATTTTTTGTTGATATAATATTTTATGTGAATCTAAATTATCCTACATCATACACGTCGGGTAATTTTCAAAACCTGAGCTCCTACTTAAGAAACCAAAATAAAAAATTGTGCAACACCAAAAAAACTTACCCAAGTCACATCTTTGGTCTTCTTACCTTTTCACTTGACCAAATACTCTATATATTCCTTACAATCTGCCTTCTTGATGCCGATATCTATTATCCCTTCCAATCCATCACATTCCTTCTTTGACTTTTGTTCCTCTTATATACTCTGTCATCCTCTAATTAAGGTTCATCATCATCTCCTTATATTGCGTATTATGGATAAAAATATGCCATATTAAATATATTAGAGATACCAATGCCTATATGCAGCTCAATCTCATAGTTGTTTTGTGCATACTTCCTAATGATTTGGCATGGTCCTATCTTCTTCCACTTAATCTTACTGTATGTTCCTTTCAGAAAATTTCCTTTTGTAAGTAAGCTAAGACCATGTCTCCATTTGGTATTCAAATTACCTTTATTTCTCATCTACATGTTTCTTATATCACGCATTCATCTTTTGTAATTGGTTACACACTTCTTAGTGCATGCCTTCCACTTGTTCCATAAAATATCTTATTATAACACTCCTATCTTCATTGTGTGGTAAGTCCCTCAACTTTGCAACTCCTATGGAGTTGTTCCCACATATAATTTTGAATGATGTTTTCCATGTACTCCTATTTACTAAATATAAGAAAAATATGGCTGTGTTCGATCCAAATCCCATGTTTTTAGCTTATCTCTAACCTAACATATAAGAAAATATCTGGGTCTTTTGTTCATAACTTCCATCAATCTATTATTTTGTGAATGATATGTTGAATTGAAATATAAATTTGTATCTAACTTAGTCTATAATGTTATCCAGAAATGACCATCAAATTTTATATCCATGTCAAACACTATACTACATAGTAACCCATGTACTCTCATAATCTCCCTGAAGAAAATATGTACAATATGTGTTCCATCATTGGTATTCCCATGAGTAATAAAATGTACCATATTTGAAAATATATCCACCACTACAAAATGGAATCAACACCCTTTTGTGTCACAATATTTGTAAGTCCTATTATTATATTTTAATAGGCATAATATGGTGGAGAATAATGTGTGGCTATGATAAAATGTGAAGGCCCACAATTTTGAGGAATGTAAAGCCCTATATTTTATTATAGGAATTTTTGGATCTAAAGCCTATATAGGCATACAAATATGTAAGTCCTAATATTATAGGCATTATTATGAAGAAGAAGCTCCAAGATCTCTCTGAGAAGTAGTGCTTTAAGCCTAAGCTGAGGAGGACAACTGATGCAGTTCTAAGGCATGATCATAGCGATATTATGAAGAGATACTAAGACCTATATCATATAGGCATCATATTCATTAAGGACTTATATTATTTGTATAAAATACTTGTCGCCTTATACTTAACACAAAAAACTTGCTAGCCGAGTTGGTTGGAGAAGCCCACTTTATATGGGGAAAGTTATGGGTTCAAATCCTACTCCCGCTGCTTCACATAGTCGGGTTTACACTGACCGCCGATGACTATGCCATAGTCGCCACATCACCCGCCACTTTCTTTGACCACCACATGTTACCTCTATGACCCTGCCACATCACCCTCCTCTTGTTTGGAAACATATATGTGGCAAGCCATGCATTGATCCTTAGTCCGAGATAAGGGCGGAGTCTTTTGAATGTTGCGTTATATTTGAGCACTGAGCTAACTGTGCATTTGCTATGGATTACCCAGGATAAGGGCCAACCAGTTTGGTTGATTGTTGATTAGCCGAGTCATGTGGCTGAGCTAATAGATGATAAGATAGGCCAATTCATATGACCAATTCATCAGTTGAGCCCGTTGAATTTATCCACATGCATGTGGATTATCCCACATCAAGCAGGGAGAGGTTGATATAAGGCTTTTAATAGCCTTTGCTAACCATACTAACTGTGGCGTAGGCCACGTAGATTGTTTTACTAGCCAATGTAATAAGACCAACTCGCTTGTTAGTCCAACAAGTTGATTGTGTGGCTCGGTCGATGCAACTCCCTTAATGCATTGCAAAAATTGATACATAGTTCGATGAGCTACTTGCTTGAACTCAGTCTAATGTGGCATTATAGACCAATGAGCCAATGTGGTGGCTTGAAGACCAACCATGTGGAAAATATTTTTCTCAATCACTGACGAAGATGACCAACATTGTGCGTGGAAGACCAGAGGTATAAACCCGAGCACAAGATCTTATTTTTACCATGTCGTGACTTGTCAGTTGACCCGGTCTCGCCTAGGGTTGACTTTAACTTTGACCAGCCACCGTTTGCACGTACGGACTCCATTTTTCACATTCAAATGGTCACTGGAAAGATCTTGGAGTAATATTCCATATTGTATCAATCCTGGGAGATTTAGGGAACATTGTGTCCTCCATATTGTCCTCCGGATCACCCCAAGGTGTCTCTAGAATGGGAAAAGTTTGATATAACCCATCTTCCTTTATCCAACTGAAAAATGTGACATTCCTGTACAAAATTGCACACATCTGCACTTATTTGTGGCCAAAATTAAATCTCCCTGAGTTGTACTAAGGTTTTATCTAATTCAAAGTGTGATGTTAATCCTCCACAATGTTTTTCTCTCACCAAGTTTTCTCCCATTTATCCTTTTGGAATGCATAGTTTTTCACCTCTAAACAAAAATACTTCTTGCACAAAATAGTCCAACCAAAGTTTCATGTCAATGTTTGCAAGTACTACATATGTCTCCCATGCTTACCTAAAATATTCATCTTGTGTATATAATTCCTTTGCGTATTCAAAATCCAGAATGTCCACTCTCATCTTATTCAATGGACAATTAACCCTATTGAACATGCCAAATACCTTGTTAGATTTTACTCTTGAGTATTCAACACAAATGTGTATATTTGTAGGTACTCCACCCACTTCATGTTTCTTTGATTCAAATTTACATGAATATTAATAAATTATAATGCTTGATGGTATGTGTACAACAAAAACTCCTTAGGAAATAGGTAACACCTCCACTTCTTCAACGCTTGCACAATTTCATAAAATCCCAATCATAAAACTATACTTCCTCCTCACATCATTCAACTTCTCACTAAAAAACATAATAGGTCTATCCTCTCGAGTCAATATTATAACAATGGGTATACCACTAGTATCACTATTGACCTGAGATACTTTTACAAAATCTAACAATGTCAATACTTGTTGCTTTTTTATTCTCATCTTTAATTCCACAAAAAAATCTTTGTTAATGCTCTAAAAAAAACTCTTCCTATCTCCTCTCATGGCCCTTATAATTAATGCACATACACCACTGAAGTTCTTAATGAACTTTTGGTAAAATCTATCCAACCCATGAAACCCATGTGATTCAAAAGCACTCCTCAGTGATGATCGATCCAAAATTACACATGCCTTCTCAAGGTCCATCTTCAATCCTTCTCGATAAATCAAAAAGCCCAAGTACTCTAACTTCTACGCATATAGTTACATTTCTTCAAATTAATAAAAAATTTCTATTCCCATAATCTCTATAAAAACTTCCTGATATGTCACAAATGCTCATCATGTGTCTTGTTAAAATCAAAGTATCATCCATGTACATGATCAAAAACCTGCCTAAAAATGGTTTCAAGACTTGATTCATGAACCTGATAAAAATTACTCAATGCATTTCTTAATCTAAACGACATCACTAACCACTCATACAACCCTTCTTGAGTCTTAAACATTGATTTTCCTTCACCCTCTTCTCTTATGTGATTTGATGATATCTTCTCATCAAATAAATCTTGTTAAAATAATTCACTTCATACAAGCAATCCATGATGGTATCCACATGTAGTAATGTAAACCTGTACTTGATGGTGATCTTGTGTTTTAGCCCTTAAATCAATAAACATATGCCACTCACCACCCTTCTTGGATGCTAATAATGTTACCACTATGCACAGACTCAAAATATTCCTAATGAGTCTTTACTAACCAATATTGTACTTACTTGTATATCTTTGCGTTCTCTTATTATCCCATCCTGTAAGTTACCTTGTTCAGAAAACTTGATCATGGGATTAAATCCATGCAGTGAATGATGTTTCTCACAGTTGGTCCCTTCAAGTAACTCACCAAATACGACCTCCATAAACTCTTCTAACATCCCTTTCACCTCTACAAAATTATTTATTCTTTCTTAGTTTTTTCTACCACCCTTCTCTTTACGCAGTCCACACTATGAGTGTAAAGGATACATTGTCTCATTCCACCTCATTCAAGAACTAATTACCTATGAGTAACAACACTTTTCGTGTTGTTTCACCTTTTTCTTGCAATGGATTCAAATTATACTTTTGTCCATCATTTTCTAGAATGTAGGTGTATGCACAACCATCATGTCAATCCTTTTATCTGAATAGATAAGGCCTACCAAGTAGCGTATGATAATCATCGATAGGAATGATGTCACATGTTACTTCATCTTCATACCAATCAATCTAGAATTTGACTAGACATTGCTCCTTCACCAAAAATTGGTGCCCCTTATATGATCATGAAACCCTGTAAGGATATGGATTCTCAAACCTCTTCAACTTTAACTTGTCCACCATTTCATCTGCCAAAAAAGTATAGATGCTTCCACTATCCATTATCACTTTGTAGACATTCACCCCAGGTTGCATGTATTCCTAAAAAACTTCTCTACTCAGGATCAATTTCCTCTTTCTCTAGCTTTAACAGTATGTAGTTGAACATCAATGCTTCTCCCAAATATCATTCTTCTTCATGAATGGATAGTCCATTTTCCTCTCTTTGTGTAATGCACACACTTTTCTTACCACCATTTTGGGATTGAGGGTACTTACATGTTTTATGCCTTGTTTCTCCATACCTGTAACACGTGTCATTAAATCTATGACCTCTTCCTCACACAAATGATCCTCTACCACTAGATACATTTCCACCTCATTGAGATATCCCTTCAATTTTTGCAATCAAACATGGATTTTTTTCACCTTATACATAATTATCTTTTCCCTCATTATGTTCATGACCCTTTACAATATTTCCTTTTTTATGGTTGGTGCTCTATTGTTTGTGTGCTAACTTTTCCTCTACCTTTAGAGCATATATACAAGATTCTTCATGGAATGAATTTGTAACATACTAATCCCATATTGAATCATTATGCATTGTCTAAATATATACTTAGAGATCTCCTCCACACCATTCTCTACATGTCCTCTCTAATGGTAAGTTGGTAAAATTCCTCATTGTATTCTTTCACAATAAGCTCTCTTTGTCAGAATACATGTAACCTTCTAAAAACACCGAGATGCTAATCTATAGAAAAATATATCCTTGAGCTTCCCCACCAACCTATATGATGTCTTGATGTTCTGCTTGTCATGTTGCACAAGGTTGGTCTAAATATGTTCCAACCAAAAAGATGCATGACCTTTCATCTTTGTGCACACAAGCTTGAACTTCCTAGGATTTTCCATATCTTCATACTAAAAATATTTCTCCATCTCTATTATGTAATTATGATCTCTTTTGGTTATAAAATACTAGAATAAAAAGGGGTAACTGACCTCATCTTATTCCCCATCCTATTTATTACACAAAAATACCTATCCTCAAGACCATTTCACATTTATTATTCCTTTACATTAGCATCTGTATTATATGCTCCTTGTTGTGTGACTTCAATTAGGTGTACCCTCACCATATAAATTTGATATATAGGTGCTCTATATATTAGTCTATATGGGAGTACAATCTTGATTGACTGCTTGATCTGATATGAATGAACCTCATGATTCAGAGATTTACATACTAATTGATTGGTGCATGACCATAGATAGAGTAGAGGGTTTAGGGGGTGCAACCGTATCTAATCAAAAGGGATGGGGAGGATCTAGTTCATAATTGAGAGGGCTCCCTAATGGGTGGTAGGGCTCAAATTTTCCTTCATCATCATTAGACACCTCAACATTGTGTGGATTCCATGACCTTTGAGAGAGCTTGTATAATTTGCATCATTTAAGCCAAATATTCAACTCTCATGCCCTAATTTTGACATCCTATATTCACATTACTCTGGTGTTCCATTTTTCCTTTTTCTTCATAATATTCTACCCAACCCTTTTTCAAAATATGTATGGAACAAAATTTTTGGTTGTATCAATTGTCAAGGACATAATATGAGGTTCAACAACATGACACGGGACAAAGCCCCTCCTTAAATAAAGGGGAGGCACCCTATTTATTACTATTCTAATAACTCCATATGATATTTACAATGTTAACACTAATTTAACCATTGAAGGTTGGGATCTCATCTCGATAGGTTTATTTCTTACAGAATGAAAAAAATTAGGAATGGATGAATTTTTTTATAAATTAAAGTTTGAGAGGGGAAGCAGAAGGGAAAGAGAGTAGAAATGTGATTTTTCTCTGGAAAATGCAGATTTGAAGATACTAACATGAGATAAAACAATAACAAAC
Organism: Taxus chinensis; assembly: GCA_019776745.2. Lineage (NCBI taxonomy): Eukaryota > Viridiplantae > Streptophyta > Pinopsida > Cupressales > Taxaceae > Taxus > Taxus chinensis. The sequence goes on from CM034148.1 coordinate 15,756,007, forward strand.
TTGAAAGAAAATCTAAAAGCGTAGCAAAATAGAATTTAAAGGAATGTGTAATGCATATAACTGAAGAATAATACATTAACCAAAGAGATACATTCAACATGAAGTTTGTAAAATAGTCTCTTATATTCCTTGTCTCCAAAATTAAAATTACAAAGCTTTTCTTTTCTTTCCAACAATTCCAATTTATAGAATTTTCCAAAAAATATATTTCTCCTTCTCTCTCCCTCTCTTTTACAATGCCTTAGAATTTAATATTTATAGAGAGGGGTAAGAGAGAAAAGGGGAAGTTGTTTGGATTACAAGCTAAAAATAAAAAATGCACAGTAAGAGTTTTTTGATTGGTTCTTACAAAATGACCAAGTCAACTTGCAAATCCAAATGATGTCTCAACATCTCAAAAATTTACATGCCTAACATTAAATAGGAAAAACATGGCAAAGCTTCAATTTGAATTTTCCTTATCAGCTTCATGTTCGGCTTGCCTTTGAAGACACTCATGAAATGTTTGGACCATATCTTGTGTATCTTTTTCATCAAGTCCACACGAGTATCGATTTAAAATGTCGTATGTGTCAAGGATGTTGATCATATTTCTAGGGACCTTCTAGAGTTTTTTGATGCTTTTGGAAAATTTTCTCAAAATATTATCACACAAGATTAGCTTTTTGATTGCCTTCAAATCAAAATCAACATCATCTGAGGACTCATTTTTGATTAACTCCTTGAATTCTTTGAAGATCTTGTCGGTTAGTAACATATTCAATTAATCATCTAGGACATGATGAAGAACATTGGAAAATTCATCACCAATGTCATTTGTGGCATCAATTCCCTCCTCCCTAGCCCTTTAAATCTTTTCACAAGATTCCTACAAAATCTCAACTTGAAATTCAATAGCTTTACAAAACTCGAAGTGTTGGTCCCTTTCACTAATCACTCCTTCCTTAACGAGGGTATTCGAATCAACATTATTTAACTTGATCAAGGCCTCCAAAGTTAGCTCTCAGTTGTTACATTCCTCTTAAATATCATTATTCATATTTTAAATGGCTACCTTATCCTTCTCAACATCATTATGAACTTCAATAGTGTCCTTGATCAGTATTTTACCTTGAGTAAGGAGTCATCAGATCTAGCTATCCATTGTTTACCCCTGTTATCTAATCTTAACCATTTTAGGCATGGATGAGGTATCAAAGCTAATTGGAGTTAGAGAGGGAGCCTAAGTCGGTGTGGAGAGCTTAAGTAGAATGACCGTTAGTCGCTCCACTTTTTCCTTTATCTCATCTTTGGTAGCTTTGGTTTATTTGAGATTCTTAAAAAAATTATCCATGGCTAATTGTACATCCTGTTGTGTACCTTCAACTGTGACTTTCCCCAGTGCCACCTTATTTATCTGATAATCGGAAGCCATGATGTCTTCATCATTTTTTTCAGCACCAAGCACAACAATCTCAGCAAACCTCTGACTTGATGTATGAATAACGACATGTGAAATGGTATTGGGCTTCTTAGACATGTGAGACGGTATGGGAGTAAGTGCACTAAAATAAAAATCTTCTGAAGGGAAAACCTTCTTCCTTTTCCTTGGGTTTGGTTGGCTAGCCAAGATGGAACAACGGAAGAGGGGGTTTGATAAAGAGGGGATGTGAGCATCAAAGTGGTACTGGAAGGAGTAAGAAAGATGATCACCAAGGATAGAGGAGTGAAAAAGATAGTAGTGGCCATGACTGCAGATGAGGGAGGTGCAGAAGGTATAAAGGAAAACATAGTAGATGGAGAAGGGAAAAGGGTTATGTGAGGAGAACCCAAAGTTATATTTATCTGAGATGAGATATGTGCAAGGGATGAGAATACTTTTTCCATAAGTGACATGTGAGGATAAGGGGGAGAAGGAGAAGAGGTAGGAACAATGGATGTAGAGACCGATGAGGTTCGAAAGGATGAAGAAGGTATAATGGATGAACTAAGGGGAGGAGGAGATAAATGAGGAGAGGAAACACACATAGAAGATGTGATGAGAAGGGTAACATGTGGAAACAAAGTCACAATAGGGACCACATGATTGATGAGAGTAGAAGGAGGAGGAATAGGAAGAGTGACCATGGTGTTAATTAATGTCACTTCTATACGCTAAGGAGAAGGGAAATCAATCTCAACGATAGTTATATATGGAAAAAATGAAGGAGAAGGAGTCTTTGCTGCAATGCTATAGACCTTGAACTTGAACTTCTTCCCACTTGCCTCACCTTTATCCTTTCCTTCTTTAGAAGGGTCTAATTTTGATGTAGAAGTGACTGTTACCTTTAGGAGATTGGGGTCATTAGGCTGAATATTCATTGAATATAACCATGAGTTGGTTTGGAGAAGAACCTGAGTAGATATATCCTTGATGGAAGAAGATTGTTTGATTGAACAATCATTTGGGGGAAAAAACAAGCTCTTAACATTGATTTGATTTTAAAAGGGATCATAAACATTCCCATCATCAATAACACCCTGAGGAATGGTAGCAAGATTATATAATGCTGTCTCATCCAAATTTGAACAACTGTTGTCTCTTCTCTTGATTGTAATTTCATCCCTATAATAATTCTAAATATCTTCAATGTTAGGGAAATGAAACTATAGTGCTCTATAGGCTTTCAATATGCCTCATTAATAAAATACATGCCTTGAATGGAGAGTCTTCTTGATCACCTCCTACATTTCAGTTGCAATATTTTTGGCCTTGATCACTGATGTGAAAGTGTAAAAACCAATAGACATAGGGAAGTGAATACCTATCTTGTGTTTACTCTTTTGAAATTTGTGAAGATCTAACAAATGTATTACCAATTCCATTAGTACCCACTTATCACATGGGAACCCCAGAAACATATACGAGGTTCCTTGAAATGCTCCTACCCAGAGATAGGTGAAAGTTGGAAATTGAAGGAAAATACATCCCCATAGAGATACAACATTCCAAGCTGAATCAATTCACCTGAGTTGAGTGATACCCTTATCTAAGTTGTAGAAAAAAACATCATTCACTCTTCTAAAATGAATTTGGATTTGTTTCAGAGTCAATTGAGGATATAAATTATATATATAATCCAAAGACCTATTCTATGGGTGGTTAATCCAGGATAAATCCTCATACCCACCATAAAATATGTAATATATGAGTTCATTTAGAAGTTTCCTATAGTCAACACTTCCTTTAATTGATTATTAATGTTATCACTGAAGAATTCACCCCAATCAAAGAAGTTCTCATTGTTGCATAAGACAGTGATAAATTTGTAAATCCACCCTTGAAATTCTCTAGCCTAGGGGAGACCAAAGACTCTACTCAATAGTGTGATGATATCATTGATTTCAAGGATGAAATCACTTCGAGGTAAGGTCTTGTGAAACTTAGTTACTGAAGGCTTGGGATTTACTAGGTACTTCTTATTGACATGCTTGATACAATCAGCTGCATTGTCATCCCAAGCTTGCTGTGACTTCTTGAGATTTTGTGTTGATAGATGTGGTAAAGATAGGTAGCTTGAGGAGATCATCAAAATATTTAGTATCTAAATGAGTGACCACCTCACCATCTTGGTTCTTGATAGACTAGGATTTAGGGTCATAGTGATTTTTCACAATGTTGTCATGCAAATGCGTAGCAAGGAAATTGGCAATTTTTGAACATGACAACTATACCCCTATACCAATTTTTTCACATTTTATCATTATGAGGCACCTCGAGTCTACCCAGCTCCCAATTGGTGTTAATTCATTCCCTTAGGTGATTTCAGGAGTTTATTGAAAATTGCAAGCTTCAGGCTGTCGTGGGAAGGGCTATCACTGGCCTTCGTAGGACTAGAGAAATGCCATGGAGTGGAATAGAAAATAAAAACTATACACAGAGCTGATTCAAGAAGATTTAGGAAATATTTGGAGAGTTTGGGGCAGCTCCACCAAAATTAGGGTTCATAAGCCTAGGTAGTGCATAGGCCAAAACAACCGCTGAGCTTCCAAAGGTGATTTCGGGATCTCCAGGTGGAGTTATGAGAAAAAAAAAAACATCTTTGGAAAGATAATTTTAATACCTCTAATAAGGTGAAATTAATTTTTTCACAATACTTTGGAGCACTAGGTTTGCAAGTAATGTTTCTCATACACATGTGGAGTACCAAATAAAAAATATGAGTTTTGAGGGATAAAATGAAGGAATAAAGAACTAGGATGCCACCATTGGATTCAAAAGTAAATTTACAATCAGAATCATATAAAATTGCATCAAAAAACTCCATTGGGAGCTCAAGTTATCGCTGTTTCAAGTTGCCCTCTTGGAGTGAGTTTGGGAGTTAGTCAAATTTTGGGAGGACACGTGTCAGCTCCAGGATCCTGGAGGGATTTTTTGTCCCTCACATCCATCAAGGTCAGGGAAATCACATATGGAAATTTTTTCCTAGCCCCTAGAAGACCTCTGGACCTTCATGCAACCTCCAGGATCATCAGTTCAGCCCCCAGGTGCTTGCGGTAGTTCAAAGCCTCAACCTTCCGATCGTTGCCACATGTCATCACCTAGAGCACCATGGAATTTGATGTCCCTCACATCCCTTTGAGGTCAGGGACATAAAACATGGAAAAATGTGCCCAACCCCTAAGGATGACTTTTGGTCACCCATATGACCAGCTTCTAGCCCCTCAATGCTTTAAAGTTGATTTTTTAGCCTTCATTCCCTATTGTCAGATCTCCACCACATGTCATCCCCTTGCTCGCCATGGAATTTGATGTACCTTATATAAATTTGAGATGAGGGATGTCAGGGACATGAAAATGTGCCCATCTCCCATCTTATCTTTATTTCAAAATTTTAAAATGACCACCTGCTTCTCACTTCTAACTTCTAATATTCCCACACAAGCATATCTGCAAACTTCTCTACAACTTCCTACCACCACTCCACCATTTCCAAAGCTCAATCTATCTCCACCAAAGAATTGAAATACCTTTTCCCATGGTGATATGTAGGTCTCAGAAGAATATTTCATCGAGCTAAGAAGAAGAAACACAGAACATAGAAGAAGAATAATAGAAATCCCGATTGTCGTGAAATCAAAATTTGGAGAAATCTTACAAATATATGCACGGATTGACGAACCATTTTTTCCATTCATTCCTATATCCAAAAAAATAAAAAAAAGACTTTCAGATCCTCCTCTCATACCATAAAACATTCACAGTGAAGAAATCTTCTTTTCGGCCCAACGGAGAAAACAATTTGATTTCTCATCAAACCGACTGTCGAATCGAAACAAGATTTCACCAGAAGCACAAGAAGAAAAAACCCATATATTTTTTTTTTCGTGAATGGAGGAGAAAAATAGACCTGAAATTTTTGAGGTCCATTAATGGTTGTCATGTCTAGAAGCAGTGCCAAGTCAAAAAATTAAAACTTTAAAATATCCTAAACTATTAAGCGGGTAGAGCTAAAATTTCAGAGGGGCGATATTGGAAAAAAAAACCATATCAGAAAACTTCATTCCACATAAATACGACCTCTAGAAGCCCAATTTATAAAAATAGTAGGTCCTCTGCATAGGGGATTGCAATTTTGGAAAATTCATCAACATAAGAACTTGCAAAGGAGATAGAGACATTGAAGATGCACTGTAGCTGAGAATTCACCAAAATGGACATTTTGGTCCAATTTTTGTACTTATTGTTGTCAATGTTTTCCCTCGTAGACAAAAATGGACAATGATGGTAAATTACACCATGGGACCTGAAAAGTCCTTCATAAATCCTTCCGAGACATTATAGGGGTTTTATTGTGCTTCAATTTATCCTCTAGTTTCGTGAAGACATCCCAGGAGGTCAAAATTTGGGTTCTTAAAAAACTTTAGAGAGCATTGAGCTAGAACAGTTCACCGAACAACTTGGTGAGCCGCTCAGCGAGCCAAGTTTATTAGAGTAGGTATTTACCTTAACTCATGTTCACCTTACCTTTATTATATTTATCCTTACCCAATTATGTGTGTGGATATTTATTTTTATTTATTTAGTTATTAGGGGCATATTATCTAGTTGTTAGGTATAATTCTTTCCTTGATATATGGTTTTGACTAGTTCTTTCCTTGATCTACGGTATTGAATAGATCCTTGATGTCTAGTTAACTCCTAAATCTATGGTCTTGACTATTTCTTTGATGACTAGTTATTTCCTTGATTTATGGCTTGATTTACGACCTTGACTGGTTCTTAGATTGTTATTCCTAGCCTATATAAATAAGGCCCATTCTCATTGTATTTCATCGAGTTCCATAATAATATATGATATTACTGCTCATTTGTTTGCAAAGGTTTATGTAAATTTATACTGGTGAATTAATTTCATCTTATTAATAATGGTGTTTGATTAAAATATGTGTTCTTGGCTTAGTATGATTTGGTTATCATTCCTTTTATGGTATCAGTGCAGGAGATTGCTATTGACATCCGCCTGTAAGTTTTATTTTGCAAATAAATTCTTTGTATATTCATATATTCGAGTTTTCTCATATTTTGTTGCTGTGTACATTTTTATGCAAAACAAAGGATTCCATTGGATCCGAAAGGCAGCAAAATCCTAAGATCGACTATAAACTCGGCCATTTCTAGAGACAGTCATTTTTTAGTTGTAGAGAAACACTCTGTTTCACCTTGAGATCCGTGCCAACCAGGAAAACAATTGTGAAAATCAATTTTTGGGTTTTTTGGATTTATGTTGCATCCGTTTTTGGTTTGCATGTAGAAGGTTTCCAGTTCTTTCCTTTTTTAGCAAGGTACCAGGGCGACCGTGCAAGGACCCTGCCATTTTGGGAAATTATGTAACCTACTATTTTCGGTAACGCAGGTCACTGTCCAAACAGTCCAGAAATAGTAATTTTTACCAAAAGAAGCAGTTGGATATAAATTTTTCGAAGCTTAACTCTAGCCCCCTTTCATTTTATTTGTGTGGTGAAGGCAAGAGCATTTTATTTTGTTTTAGTTGTAACTAAAATAAATAGTAGAGCATAATATTGAAAAGCTTGTAACTTTTGATCGGTAACTCAGTTTTGAGTGCCGTTTTTTGCAAAAGTGCTTATTTTTGCGTACTATTTCCATTGGAAATATTTATTTTGAGAATTTAAATATCATTATAAAGTTCCATATTGTAACACACTCATTATAAAGTGCCAAAATTTGGGGGGGCTCTTGTTGCATTACTTGGGGCTCTTGTTGCATTGCTTGGTTCTTACATTTCTTTTGGTGATTTTTTGAGGATGGCGTCTACTTCTGCATTAGATCATGTTGAGCCATTAACAACACATAATTACCACACATGGAAACCAATAATGGAAATAATAACTAAGCAGAAAGGATTATGGGCTTTAACTTTTTCAGAATAACCGGTGTTCACTAGAGAATATGAGAAATTTTAGTACCAATGCAAATTTGATGAGTGTATGGCTTTAATAGGAACTTATGTAAGTGACAATATTTTGTTTCATTTAGAAAAATGTGGCTCTCCTTTCAAAAATATGGATGAAATTGGAGGATTTATTTAGTAAGGTGGATCATATGAGAGCCATGCAACTTGACATTGAGATCACCTCTCTTAATCCTGAAGATTTTTCAACAATTATAGACTATCTTACCAATGTCAAGCATTTTTTAACATAGTTGAAGGGGAGTGGAAGAGATAAGAAAGATGAAGAGTGTGTTTACTTGCTTCTATCCAAGTTGAGAGGACCATTTCAAATATTTCCTTTTACCTTTTTCTCTAGCATGGATGCCTTAGGTGACACATTCAAAATGCCTGACTTAGAAACATTTTGTGAAAGAATTACGAGGGAAGAATCCAAATTGTCTCACCTTGAGTCTTCTATCTCTCAAATGGAATTAGTTGAATCTAATCCTAAGGGAAAGGGAAAACCAAAAAGTAAAACAAAATCCACCCCTTCTCCATCTCAAAGTGCTCCTAAAACAAAAGAAAACAACTCTAAACCCAATGAGTCTTCTAAATCCAAGAATAAGTCTAGCCATTCATGCTCTTTTTGTGGGGGTATTGGTCATGAAGTTCATAGGTGTTATAAGTGTATGCAAGCCTTAGAGGATGCAGTCACGAAACACAAAATTTCTATCTCCACTCCACCTCCTTCTAATCAGCATGTCAAAGCACTTAGTGTTGTTGGGAGATCTCAGTCACCACTTGCAGACAGTTGGGTTATAGATTCTGGTGCTTCTCATCACATGACTTCTTCCAAGAATTTTTTTTTTTCTCTAGGTTTGAGTTCTAATTCCAAAATAGAGGTTGGAGATTCTTCCTTTCTTTTTGTTGAGGGAAAAGGTGATATACAACTTGATGGTGGCAGTTTCCAAGATGCACTATATGTTCCTAGCATCACTACAAATTTGCTTTATGTATATCAAATTTGTCATTCTAGTTAAGGGAAAACAGTGAATTTTATACCACATGGGGTAGAGGTAAGAACTTTGTTGGAGCCTTATTCACTTGTTGCTTAGGGTATTGTTGATCATAGTTCTAGACTATATCACTTTGAGGTTTTTGATGACACTTCTTCTGTAGGGACATGATTGGTTTCTCATGCAGATTCAGAGAGTAAGATTTGGCATGGAATATTTAGACATCTTAATTACATATATTTGAAGGAGTTGAGCACTCATGGTATGGTAGATGGTCTTCCTAGAGTTTCTTGTCTTGAGGGATTTTTCTTTGGTTGTGCATTAGGGAAACAACACCAAGATCCATTTCCTAAGAATTTGTCTAAGAGAGCTTCTTCACCACTTGAGCTTATGCATAGTGACTTGATGGTTTTTCCAACCCCCTCTTTCAATGGAGCTAAGTATGCACTTACCTTTATTGATAATTTCTCAAGGCATACTTGGGTTTATTTTCTCAAGTAAAAAAGTGATATTTTTTCACACTTCAAAGTCTTTAAGGCGTTGGTCGAGAAACAACATTCTAGTTGCATAAAGAACCTTTGTACTGATAATGGGGAGGAGTACTTCAGTAATGAGTTTTCTAACTTTTTGGAAACTCAAGGCATTATTCATTATCATTCTACCTCATACTCCATAATAGAATGACTTAGCAAAATGGAAGAATAGAACTTTGAAGGAAATGGCTAACTACATGATGGATTCTAGAGATATACCTCCTATCTATTGGGAAGAAGCAATTAATTGTGCTAACTACATTCAGAATCACACACCACATAGAGCACTTGAGCATTTGACTCTGGAGGAAGCTTGGTCCAACACTAAGCCAGATGTCTCATTTTTTCGAGTCTTTGGGAGCCATGCTTGGGCCTTTGTGCCAAAGAAGAAAAGGAAAGCTTTGGATAAGAAGATTAAACCCTTGATATTTGTAGGGTATTGTGAGGACATGAGAGCTTATTGTCTTTTAGATCCTGATACACATGACATTATTTTTTGAACACATGTTCAGTTTGATGAGTGCTTCACTCCTCATGATTCTTCATCTTCTTCCATGCCTCCTTCTTCATCTCATATTGAGGACCCTTTATTTAAGGAGATTGATGAGGAGGTTATAGATGTCATTGAGGATCCTATTCCCACTGATGTTGTCACTATGCCTAAGTGGGTTCATACTACAATTTTTGAGGTAGCACCTTTCATACAGGATCTTCCACCCACTAGGCATCATCATGCACATTCTACAGGTTCAGGACTTTTGTGTCAGGTAGTTTCTAAGGATCCATAGTATTTTTCAAAGGCTCATGGGATACATGAGTGGGATGATGTGATGGAAGATGAGTATTCTTCTTTGATGAAGAATCATACTTGGGATTTGGTATCTCTTCGTAAAGGAATAAAGATGGTTAAGTGTAAGTGGATATACCAAACCAAATACGTAGTTGATGGGTCCATTGACAAGTATAAGGCTTGTCTTGTTACAAAGAGTTTTTCACAAGTTGAAGGTATTGATTACTCTGAGACTTTTGTACCCATTGCCAAGATGGATTCTGTACACCTTGTACTTGCTATTGCTGCATCACAGGGGTGGCCCGTATACCAGATGGACATGAAGAGTGCCTTCTTACATGGAGATCTACAAGAGGAAATATATATGGAGCAACCAGATGGATTTGTTCAGGATTCTTCTCTTGTTTGTAGGCTCCGTAGGTCTCTTTATGGTCTCAAACAAGCCCCTCGGGCTTGGTATGAGAAGATGGATTCTTTTCTTCTATCTACTAGTTTTGTTTGTTGCCACTCTGATCATACAGTGTATCTCCAACATGTTGGTGAGGATATTGTGATACTTGTCTTGTATGTTGATGATTTGTTACTTATTGGTAGCTCTTATTCACACATTCAAAGTATTCAAAGGGCTCTTTCTACACAATTTGACATGACATATCTTGGGCTATTGCATTATTTCCTTGGTTTGCAGATTTCTCAGACAAATTCAGGGATTCATTTGAGTCAGAAAAAATACACCCATGATCTTATTCGATGCTTTGATATGGCTGATTACAAGCCAAGTCCATCTCCTTTTTTAATCTGGAGTTACTCTTACTTCCACATGTACCCCACCACTTTGTGATCCTATATTGTATAGGCAGTTGGTTGGGAGTATCATGTACTTGACCCATACTCAGCCTGATATTTCATTTGTAGTAGGGCTTGTATCTCGGTTTGTACATTCTCCTCATAGTAGTCATTGGCAGGTTGCTAAAAGGATTTTGCACTATTTGCATGACACTTCCCACTTTGGTCTACACTACACTAGGGGTTTTACTCAGTTGGTAGGGTATACAGATTCAGATTGGGTAGGTTCTATTACTGACATGCATTCCACTTCTGGCTATCTTTTTTGTCTTGGTTCTTCTCCAGTTGCTTGGGCATGCAAAAAGTAACAGGCTATTGCACTTTCATCTTCAAAGGTAGAGTACAGGGTAGCAGTTACAACAAGTCAGTAGATTCTTTAGCTTTGACAGTTATTGATAGAGTTTGGATTCCCATAGGATTTACCGACTGTACTTTGGTGTGACAACCAAAGTGCAATTCACATTTCTCGCAACTCAGTTGAGCACCAGTGGACCAAGCACATTGAGATACACATCCACTTAATTCGTCAGCACATTCATGATGGATTTCTTTGCTTGGAGTACATTCCAACTCAGCATCAGGTTGTAGAAATCTTTACGAAGCCTTTTGCATCATCTTGCTACCTTGAGTTGCGTGGAATGCTTGGGGTTTCAAAAGTTGTTCTTGGGGGGTGTTCGTGAGAACATATTCCTTCTTCTTCTTTTTTCTCTTTCCTTTTAGCAAGATTATTTCGTTCTTTTTGTTTGAGATTTCTTCATGGATATATTGTACATGAGTACTTCATCAGGCCTAGTTGTCATGACTCATACTGTGGACATGCCACTTCTATTTTGGCCCCTTGCTTCACTTGAGGGGGGGGGTGTTAGAGTAGGTATTTACCTTAACTCATGTTCACCTATGTACTTTATTTACCTTTATTATATTTATCCTCACCCACTTATGTGTGTGAATATTTATTTTTATTTATTTAGATATTATAGGGATATTAACTAGTTGTTAGGTATATTTCTTTCCTTGATCTATGGTATTGAATAGTTCTTTCCTTGATCTATGGTATTGACTAGATCCTTTATGTCTAGTTCATTCCTAAATCTATGGTCTTGACTAGTTATTTCCTTGATTTATGGCTTGATCTATGACCTTGACTAGTTATTAGATTGTTATTCTTTACCTATATAAGCAAGGCCCATTCTCATTGTATTTCATTGAGTTCCATAATAATATATGATATTGCTGCTCATTTTTTACAAAGGTTTATGTAAATTTATTCTGGTGAATTAATTTCATCTTATTGATCATGGTGTTTGATTAGCATTTGTGTCTTAGCTTGGTACGATCTAGTTACCATTCCTTTTATGGTATCAGAGCTGCACAACTTGACGTCACACCAGAAGCTCGAACTGGTAATGGGGAGGGATCTCATCGTGTTAAATAAGTGCTACACCAACACACCCTCACATGATGGAGCCAAATATAACCACATGAGCCTTAAGCTGACCATGCATTCACCAAATTAGGCCCAACAACATTAGGAGGTAATGACACTGGGACTTCTTGGGAGGTCACCCATCCTAGCTCTGATACCAGGCAGTTAAATGCGCTCGACCTGGAGTACTACTAGGATGGGTGACCTCTCGGAAGTCCCGATGTTGTTTCCTCCTAATGTCGTTGGGCCTAATTTGGTGAATGCATGGTGAGCTCAAGGCTCACATGGTTGCATCTGGCTCCATCATGTGGGGGTTTGTTAGCATAGTAGCTGCTTAACATGATGAGATACCTCTCTATTACTAGTTCGAGCTTCTAGTGTGATGACAAGTTGTGAAAATCTGATACCATAAAAGGAATGATAACCAGATTGTACCAAGCCAAGAACATAGATGCTAATCAAACACCACGATTAATAAGACATCTTAGGAGGTGAAAATATGGGTTCTTAAAAAACTTTAGGGAGAATTGAGCTAGAATAGTTCACTGAACAACTTGGTGAGCCACTTGGTGAGCCAAATTATCATATAAGGCCAAGTCAAGGCTGAGTTGAGTCATATATGACACCAGGCTAACAAAAATCAAATTACTATTCAGGTTTGGGCTCGAAAGGGATGAGCTCGACTGTGAAGGAGTTAGGCTTGGAATAGGTGAGCTCATAAATCGTTGGATGGTGAGTTGGGGGGTGAACTTATACGTCAAGCCATGAAGGTGAAAATGGCTTAGACGAGCTCTTTTGAGAACTCGGAAAGCTCGTAATATACTACATTAATAGTAGTGGACCCCTCAAATATGGAAAGAGCTTGACATTATGGGAGGAATATACCTTGGCTCGATAGCTCATTTTGGCAAGTCAAAATAAGTAACAAGAACTATAGGGAGAATGGATTGTTTCAACAAGATCGATGCAAGAGACAACTTGGTCATGTCACAGATTAATTCATAAGCCAAATGAGACAATGAGAGAGTTAAAACCAACCAAGCAAGTGGAAGGCCCGAATGAGCTTGGTGGAGAATAGCTCATTGGTGGTTTAGCTCGATACAGTGAGTTAGATGCAGACAGATGGAATGAGCTCAGTTACAACTCACAATTCAGCTCGATGGACAAAGAAATTCAAGGTTTAGCTTGATGTTAGTGACCTAGATTCGTTCTAGTCGAGATTACAGAGGACCGATGTACAACATGGTCAAAATTTTAATGAGTTCATATAAAGAGCTCAACCTGGGTAGTTCCTAGGAGTGAGTTAACAGAGGAGCTCAGACAAGGCCAACTCACAAGGCACTAGGGACATGTCGATATGTTCAAAGCACGATGATGAACTTGATGTCATGTGGGAGGTTGCGGATTGATCAACTAATTGGTGACACTCAGGATCAAGCAGATGAGCATGAGATCAGTGTATAAGACGTCCATGTTGAGGCCAAGTTTGGGCACATTGATAGAAGGGCTCGTGGGTCGGCTCAATAGTCTGAGTGAGTCAGGACTAACTCGGCATGGAACATCAAACAACTCAGGAAGGGAGGCAAGTTCAAGACTGAGTCATTTTGACAGTTTGATGAGTTCACATCTTGGGATTGGCTTGCAGTTGAAATCACCTCGCGAAAAAAACCTAATCCATAGCCAGGTGGAAGTGTCGAAATGGTGAGAAGACATGAAAATTCCGTGCATGGGAGATTTTTAGGTCTCCATCTGGGAGAATGGAGATAGTGAACCAATTTTCCATATCGTTATGTGCTCGAAGTGGCTTCCGAAGTTTGTATTTCCCTTTCAGACTTATAATTCATGAACACCATGTCAAGGTTGGAAAAATAGTGGCTGGGTTCCATAGCCGGAATAGCCATGGTAGGGAGATTGTCACATGCAAAAATGTGGAGTTAATCTCTGAGTTGGCCAAGTCAATGGGTTAGACGCCAAGGTCATCTGAGGACATGATGGGAAGTGAATACCTAGTCTGTCGTCGAGCTAGCTAGGCGGGAGTTTTTAGAGAATGTTGGAGTGTTTTATGGACCAGTAAATGTGTAATGTGGGAGACCCGGTCAAAGTGGAGGGTGATCATCGAGCATTGAAAAGGGAAATCATTCGAGCTAAAACCAAGTGTGAATTTACATGTGTCAAAGTTGCCTGTGGAAACAACATGAAACTCAGGTGATGTGGAGGTTGATTTTGATTAGAAGAGCTTGGAAATTGGGAAAAACATTGCAAGTGATGCACGGAAGAAGCTCAAAGCTCGTGTAACCAAATTAAGATCATCGAGCTAAATGGAAAGTTTCCTAGGTGCATAGTGGCTAGCTCAGTAATGATGTGTTCAAGGAGGGAACTCTTTCAAAGCTTGATATAATAGGAGCTTGAATGTGAGATCATGGTGGTAAAGCCTAGTCAGTGGTGACTCACATACAATATTGATTGAGGTCGGGTGAGATGAATCTCAAACATGGACCTAAGATTACCAGGTCGAGTTGTAAGAAGATCTCGAGTGGTTGACATAGGGAGATTGTAACTCAGTGATGAGAGTAAACGACTCATGGAAGACTAAAGGGAACCTATCCCAGGTGAGTTAGGATGGTTCTTGAGCTTGTAAGGGTATGAATAGCTCCATGAGTTTGAAGGCCAAGGACATGGATTAAGAGCTCACACATAAAGTGATGCTCACTGGTGCATAGTTTTGGGAACTCAAACTTGAGAACTCAAGTTGGATCCTGTGGTCAAAATGGAGGAGGACTCAGCTGGGGGTCAAGTCAGCCTTAACTGAAACATAATGGATGATAAAACTATATGACACATAGGCATAACTCATTAGTTGGACATTGCAAAGGAAAACGAGCACATTCAATATGAGAGCTCAACGTAGTATTATAGGGCATAATACAAGGACTTAGGTCTGTGAGAAGAGTTTGAGTGAACCATAACCATAACTTGTCACACAGGCAGAGATAATGACACCTTAGGCTGTGTTTGTTCATGGGAAGGTAACTTGTAGAGAATTAGCACGGAGGGCTCAAGGTGGGCCAGATCACAAATGAAATTATAGAATAGAATGTGGGGAACATTGGCAAATAGGTAGGGGAAGTGTTTTTCAAATGAAGTTGAGTATGAACACAGAACCAGGAGGCTCAATTCTTAGGTATGATCTTGGTTAAAATTAGGTTAACATCTCAAATGTTTTAGTTTTAACCATCTACAAATAAGAAAACATCGAGTGACGAGCTAAGAAAGATGGCCTGACAGTGCAATCGCATAAAGAGAAATAACTTCATCTCGGTTTGACATTTTGAATGCATATTTAATGAGTTGGATGAAGCCGAGCACTGTAGCCTGGCTAAATCAGATGTGGAGGTGATGAAACAACTCACAGATCTGAGCTACACATGGCGATGTGTAAACGTGATGGATATCCTGAGATTCGGCGGGGCATGGAGATGATCCCTCCATATTCGAATGTAAGGGAGCTGATACTTAGAGACAAGTTCAACATTGAGTAACTTGGCTCGATTGGATCATGCTTCAGAGTGTCGAGGAGGTTGCATGCATTAGAGGAAACCAAGTTAGTTCAGGGCCACCAAGGTGAATGTCGAGTTGGGACCACTTAGGATGCGAGCTATGTTGCAATGGAGTTAAACCATGCATTAAGGTGGGTGAGCTCGATAAGGGTGACTCTTGCACAAGGAACCTAACTATCTCAACACACTCGTGGAATATGGATGTCGGAGGAGATTAAAATATCTCAGAGTGGGTTTGTTTGTAGAATTAGGGCCAAGCGAGTTTGGCCAATGCAAGATGATCTTGGAAGTAGAGCTCATGGAGTCGAGCTAAAGGGATAATATCTACGTGGAAGAAGTGTATACGAGATCAACTTGCTGAGTTGAACCATGCACATAGAGAGCTTGTGGGAGATGATCCGACTGGAATATGAATGGAGGTTGATGGCATTAACATGGAACTCGAGATGGCTTAATAGGTTAAAAATGAGTTGTTCAACAAGGTTGGCTCATAGGAATTGACTTAGTCATTTGAGATGAGCTTGGACAAACCGTGGCAATGAATCAGTGAACCGAGTTGAGCAAAATGAAACAATTGAGCTCGCAGATGTTGGGGGTCTTTGGGATTGACAAGGTGGGTTCACTACAGGTAAATCAACTCAGCGATGGAGACAAAGCTCAGTGGTGAGCTCGTATAGAAGGATCTCGGCTTGATTGCAGTGAACAACTCGATGTAGTGGTGGAAGAGCTCATTGCCTAGCTCAGTGAGTTGGCTTGGCGAGCTAACCACTGAGTTGGGTTCTTTTTGGCCATTCCTCATGATTCCCCCTTCAGCACAAACCGGTCAACAGGGGGGCCACACAAAAATAGTAATTAAATTAATATTTTTTATTTAAATATTTTAATAATAATATTTATTATTATTATTTAAAATATTTTATTTAAATATTCTTTTAATTATTTAAACCCTAACACTTAATCATGTAGAGGAAGATTCTTCCTCGCTCAAAGAAATCTAATCTAAAGAATAGTGGTATGATTGTTTAACGTTAGACTTCATTTCTTATAAAGTCCAATACTAAGTTGAACCTAATTGGTTGTTACACCTTCTTAAGACTTTAGAAACAAGGAATTTTTATTTTATTTTTTATTTTACATAATGTTCTTTGTTCTAAATAAATCATAATTTAGAACACACATTCCATGCCAATCAATCTCATAACAGATAACCATATGCAACTGTAATGACTCGGTATGATACCGATCTCTCATTCCATGACTCGGTTACCAACCGATCTCTCATGTTAACTTAAAGAATATAATAGTTTATGTATACTACATATACTTGGTTCTCCTACCCTAGTCCGGGTAATGAGTGATCTATTTAAAGAACTTGTCTGAATATTTGTTACCAATATTCATTTGACATCACGTTGCTTTAAACTAGGTGACGTAGGACAATGCAACCAACAACTTGCAATACTTTGTCCAAAGATTTTCAACATACTGTTCATGTTACTATTCCTAGATGACATACTCGTCATTCTAGAATATGTCCTTCACCTCACTCTTCTGTTATCTAAAATGGTCGTTATTGACTACCGTCAGTCCACTTGCACAAGGTTTAACCCTAGCTCTAGTTAGAAACATAATTTATTATAGGGAGTTGCTCACAATGTCTTAGGGTATATGGACATACTCGGTTGAACTAAGTCAACCGGATGTGAAAAGGTACCCTGAGCCATTGAAAGCCACTACCTATCCTAAACATGCCACTAACTTGACCTAGAGAGAAACTAAGTTCAAGTCCTTATTTATGTGTAGATCTAGATGATCAATGCAGAAGGGTGTTACCACATGTCAACTGCAATGCTGTATCCTCGAGAAGATCCATGTCTTCTTGAAGATACAGTCCTATAGTTGGCGTGCACCAACATCCTACAGAAACTACCTCATCAAGATGTACATACCCCAAGGAGGTTAATAATACCTTATTAATTTGGATTATCACTCCGATTACACCAACCTTGCTAAACCCTAATCCAACACTCCACAAGTTCTTTTCTAAATTTTATTCATTTAGTCATTAAAGAACTTCCTTAACTTATTATTGCTTTTTAGGTTCGTTTTACTAGGATTAACAAACATATATCCAAAGGACAGGACAACAACATCATATGTCCCATTAAATGTACTTATTTTTCAAAGAAGGTGTAGCAACCAATTAGATTCAACTTAGTAGTAGACTTTATAGGAAATGAAGTCTAACGTTAAACAATCATATCACCATTCTTTAGATTAGATTTCTTTGAGCGAGGAAGAATCTTCCTCTACATGATTAAGTGTTAGGGTTTGTCGAACCCTTTTTATCTTTCACAATTTTCATAGTTTTACTACATATTCATTACACATTCCATTACTATGTAAGAATTGTTTAGATAGAATTCGTTACCTTATACAACTTAACAAGATGCATCTAAATAAGGGTAATTCAATTATTTCCCTTTATCCAACTAATCAAGTTTATCCAAATTAAGCATATAACAAATATGAAAATATCATCAAGATAGGTTTTCCATCTTCTTCATAGATAAAAGAAAATTCACACAACCAATACAAGTAAATTTCAACTTTCAATTCATCATTCTAAAACTATACATTACAAGACTATGCATTCTAAGCATACTGTACAACAAAAAACCTCTATCCCAAAAGAATACTACTTTTTTTTTTTCAATTCAACTCAAAAATGAACCGAAAATCTTTACATAGGATCCATAATTAAATAAGCCCAATACAACATGAAAGTTCTTGCCTTCTTTGATCGCTTACGATGTCCATCTACAAAATTGCTAGCACGGGTCAGTTCAATGAACTGAGCATGATAAGCACTAAGCATTAAAGTAAGGTGTATTCCACTAATTGTTTCATTAAACAACTCTACTTTCATGAAACAATTAATAGACAACATACAATAATCATATGTAATACCATCTAGAAAGAAGTACAATTAAGAAAATCTGAATTTACTTTCAAGAAAAGAGCATTTTATAATCTGCAACATCAAAATTATATCACAAGACTTAATGGATCTTATCAATTACTTTTAAATAGTCAACAAGTCTTGTCCTTCCATTATTTCATAAATTCATAAGAGTAGAAAAACACATTTAATTTTTCCAAGCAGTAAAGGAGTTAGTTACAACTTAACACATATTAGAATGGTTCATCTTTCCATACAAGCAAGGAGGAGAATCAAAACATATCTATTTCTCAGTCACAATTTCTTTGAAGGGAAGAATCATGTTTAGAACACACATCACTGCCTCAGTCCAAAGATGAAAAAATAAGGAGTCTATAGATAAAGAGGCTACAACAAAATAAGAATCCCAATTAAATTCCAAGCAGATTAATAAAACAATCCAAAAGAAGGCCGTACTAACTTCTCTCTGCTAGTAGATATAATGCAAAGGTTTGAAACTCAGACTACCCACAATTCCAAGCTATACTTTAGCAATTTAATCCCTTAACCGTTCCACTAGATAATTTCCATCTCAGAAGAGAATCATATAACGAGGAGTTCAATCAATGAACTTAAACAGTCAACATAAAAGGATCCTGAACCAAAATGGACCAAATCCATATTTCATTTCATTTATACTATGAAATGAAATCTTTTATTAAGTACAAACCTAGAATTTCTTTAGCTAGTTCCCAAAAGAGAACTTAAACAGAATGCACAGTCAAAGGATGTAAAATACCAACATCAATTACAAAAATTACAACTACTTACCTATTTCCATTCGCCAAGCTCAAATCCAAATCTAATCTCAAAAGAAAATTCACCGTATCGTTTCTAAACAACATTCTGTCCCCCAAGAGATCCTATTCACTTCTCTGTTAAAAACCCAGAGGTCCATTCAGAGATCCCAACAAAGAATAGAAATATACAACAATGTAAGATAGACAAGGGGTCGATGAAAATCATTGTATTTTTTAAAATAATAATGTCCCAGGGACTTTGATTTTCCCCAAGAATTCAGAAAATTTTTAACAGAGGATACCATATTCCCTTGAAAAACGACACACATTGGGAAAAAATAGGTTTAAATTCAACGTTCAAGAAAATCAAAACTTGTGGATATTTTCCAGGGCATCAGATGTAATATGTGGGAGAGAGTAAGGAACTAAAAGAGTAAACCCCGGATGGTTCCTCAAGACAAGTACTATTCCCCATGGTTCTTCCTCCATTCGGGAGTTGAAATAGAATCACCACAAGCCTTACGAGTTTTATTTAATTAGCTTAAGACATGTATTAGGATTTCCTCAGCATCAAGATAAAAAGGAAATAAGTAATACATTCTAATTTAACCTCTATTGCCATATTGATCTCTGTGACTGTCCCAAAACAAATCACAATTCCATTGTTCCATTAATTCCTAAGTTAATTTAACATTTCCAAGCTTCCCACAGGCTGGACATTGAAAATTCACTCAGGGCATTTGTTTTATTAATATATGGGAGTGGTTTTTCTTCTATATTTTTTCTCTCACTCTACCCTCGAGTTCAAGTGTGATAATTTAGTTTTAAAGGATATATTCAATTCTAGCAAAGGTTATGGCATAAGCAATAAAACCATTCACCACCTATTTTTAACCTTGAGTGGCCTACACTTATATTTAAAATTTATTGGAGATTACTATAGTAGGACCTTATTGATGCTTAGTATTAAATTCTAAACCTTGTGTTTTTTAAATTTAAAATGTAGATTATTAAAAGCCATATATTTAAAAAATTTCATTACTATTAATTTATTAACAGGGGAAAAAGTTACATCACATTACCAGTTTGGCATCCAGCCGAAGTGAAGTCTCAAGCCACCTTCGAGCAGTCAATACAAAAAGGAGATTAAGCCTCCAAAACTAGATAGACCAACATAACCTCAGCTCACAAAACAGGTAAAGAATAAAAATTTACAAAAACAGAATACTTGTTAAGAGACAAATAAGAGCTTCAAACATAAGTTCCGGTTTCCCACAAGATTCCATTACCGGTTTAGATAAACAAAAACAAATCCAATGTGAATCTAGAGTTAATAATTCCATAAAAGAATAAAACCTTAGCTCAGAGTAAAATTACAGAACAAACTTACAATTTGACTACAAGTTCATCATAAGAACCAAATATAGGTACAGTGTCGAATACGAAGGTTCATCCTAAAGTACAAATCTTACCAAGCTCCATTCAGTCCAAAACGATCACAAGGCCCCAACAAAAAGCTCATAACAAGGCACAAAGATTCACACAAGCTTAGAACATCCATGGAGTTCTATTACAACTCCCTGAACACAAAACTTAAACAAAGCTACAGAGCCAAACACACAACAATGCCAGTTCAGAACAGCCAAGGAGCTTCTACTTCAAACTCAACGAACTAATGCTATCAATGATAGTTCAGAATGAAACTTATGGCAACGCATGCCCGTTCAGACAACACCAGACTTGAATACAAGAAACAGAGCTATCAATAACAAGTTCGTTAGTACATCACAAAGAACTAGTACATATAAAGTTCCCAAGAACTACCATTAATAACCAAGGATTCGTATTCCAAAACCCACATAAATTTCAAGAAAAACAAGCAAGTAAATAACCAAATACATCATGCAAAAATATATCTCCAGTGAGCAGAGTTGCTTTTATGAATCATTTAGAAGAAAGAAAGAAATCTTAATGGGTAGAGCCTATCATGCCTAATAATTCCTATGCCAATTTGAAGAAGACTTCTAGCCAAGTTTCCAACACCCCTTCTTCTCCAAGCAAGATCAAACAACAATAATCTTTTTCCAATGTGCCTCTTATACATTCCATGAACTGAAAATAGATAAGAGAATTCAAGAATATCCATTAAGTACAGATCAAATTGCTGGTTCAAAAGACCAGATAGCTCCATGCAGAGCAAAAATCATGAAGCATGTAAAGTGAAACAACCCCCAACAAATCCACCAACATGTCTTCCAAGACAACTTGCTCGCCAAAACCGAGGTGAATTAATGCCATTAATTTACATATTCCCACCTATCTCCCCTTGCCACCACCATTCAAAGTTGGCAATACTGAATTTAACTTCCACATGCATTTCCAAACTTAGTGATGCTTCCACATAGGTTCCTCTAAACTTTAACTAGCCCTTACCAATATAACAGTACTTCCATGCCTTAATACCAAATCTAATCAAAATAAAATATCATTAAAAGCTTAGGAACCGTCTGCTTAGCTCCCACTTGCCAATCAACCCATAGGTTCCCTTTCATACCCCTTTAGGATAGATACTATTTACTTAGGTTAGATATTAGGTTAATAAAATATAACCTTAGGAATATAACTTTCAAACAATAGATTGTCACCTTAAGTTAGGTCTTAGTTTAACCAAATACAATAGGTAATGGGTTAGAAAACTTAGCATCCCTTAGGTTACTCTCCTTCATGCTAACTTAGTATTACAACTTAGGTTAGGATGTCAACCCACATAGAGTACCGTAGAAGAGTTAGGTAAATTACCTGAGTCTTGAATCCATTAGGATAAACCTTAATAGATATAGGACAAGTTTATATTCTTACTTTCTCCATAATCCCGAAGTAGGTTTCTAATTCCCTTAACATTATTAAGCACCCTGCAAGGGTCAATCAAGAAGAGCCAAGTATAACACAAAACAAAATGCTAGCACGGTCTTTCAAGATAATAAAGAATTTGTAACAACCACAAGTTCAGTCCGTCAAGCATCTTAATCAATGAATGTCAGTTTTTCACTTAGTTTAGATAAGAAGATTTAAAACATACCTTAGGATCAATGGAATTGATCCAAGGATGAGTCCAATTGCAAGGAATAAGTTTGCAACTCTTAAAAACAGATTACAACTTACTCTTAAGAAGTGAAATAGATTATTGCAAGCAACAATATATCAGCCCTACAATCAAAGAGCAAAGATGATTTACCCATAACAAGCATGATTTTCAACTAACAAGGAAACATACATTTGTCCTAAAAATCACATGTCAACGCTTGCAATGCAAAAGAGGAATATAACAGTTTGACAAGGTGTTACATACTTCCCTCCTAGAAAGAATCATCGTCCCAATGATTATCTCATTTTAAATCAACGCAATTAGGATACTCAATTTATTCACTTTCATATAGTATGTTTTTAACAATATCCAAATTTAAAGTTTTAGAAATTAGCATTTACATAGCTGTTTATTTAAAAGCAATAGTTGTCCGTTCATAACCGACAAACTTATTGACCTATAAAGATAAAATATCAATTTTTTTTCAGTCATTCTCATCAATTTTGATCAAATAAATATGGAAAAGCAATTTTCATATCTTCCAGGTTTTCCTAGGTTGCACTTTCTTCATTAAACTGGTCCAACAGGTCAGACAAGTTGGACAAGTTATACTTCTGAGACAAGTGTATAGCTTTCAAGAAACATCCTTCTTCGGCAAGTTGTCCTTGTATGTTGAGGTAACTTTCAAGTGTCTTTTCTAATACTATAATGGAAACCATTGCCTCTTCTGGATGTATGATGCATTGTGCATGTTATTAAAGTAATAAAACTATGTATTTTGTGACTAATCTTGGTCCTTCCATCCTTCTATACTTCTTTGTGCCTTTCTCATGCTTGCAGGTACATTGTGCAAGTGTAAGTTTCTATTGTAGGTTCTTGGAGTTATGTGCTTATCACATGGTGGAGTATTGCATGCAGTTGAGTTGTGGTGTTGTTCACCCTTCTCAAGTTCATCCTTCTTCACTGTAATACTGATAGCTAGTTTTTCTGATCGAGTTTAACAAAGGGAACTCGTGCTTCCTAGTCCGTGGTATTATATACCCTCTCTAAGTTGCAGTAGTGAAGTTTTATTGTGGTGAAAAATACCCTCTTCAAATTAACCCTTTCCGAGTCTAGAAACACATTTTAATTGGTGCATTACGATCCCTAGTATAGTTTCATTTCTTGTAAATCTCTTTCCCTAAAACCCATAAAAATGTTAGCATAGGACTAGATAACTATTTTTATTACACTAGGAGTAGTACAATTCTTAGTTTAGGAAGAGGAATTCGGCCTTCTCTGGAGGTTCACCTTGAGCCCAAGTCCCACAACTTGAGAGGTGATCCCATGTTTCCCAATCACACTGAACATCCTATTCATATTCTGGCCATTCGGAGGGTGTAGTGATTTGGCGACAACACTTACTAAAAATAGTAAGTGGTCCCACGAAAACCTGCCAAAAATAGAATTTTGATCTAGAAGGAGAGAGGAATGCAGGGAAAAGAGGAAATCAGAGTTACAACATCTAGTTGAGGTTCAAGGGAGTTGATTTTTCATACTTACTAAAAATAGTAAGTTTCTCTTTCTAAGGAAAACATGAAGCAAAAATGGATGGGACAGAAGTTGGCACAACCCTTCACTTGCGAGTATGAGATAAAAGATAATGATGTCTTGTACATGGACCTGAATGACCTTAGAACTCGCATGACAGACAAGGACCGAAAGAAGATTAAAGCCTAGATATTCACCAGTGGCTTGTTCATCGCCACAAGACACCCAATGTCTGTGTAAAGTCTTGAGTTGGTCCTAGCCTACTCTCACCACGAAGATCCCGAAACATGAACCACCCAAGCCAACAATGGTACAATGATGAAAATCATTAGCCTTAGAACCATCTCACTTTCTCTGCATATACTGACATCACCTGGTATGGTCTTCATCTCAAAGGACATGGCCTTACACGATTGGGAAATGATGGATACATATGTACAAGGGGTAGGACTTGGTTCATGGTTGAAAACATGAACAAAGCCCTCAAGGATGCCCAAGAACCTTCCAAGGTGTGAGTTTTGAGAAGGATATTCAGATGCCATCACTCTCCTCAGTAGAGTTATGGGAAAAGCAAACACAAGAGACTTTCAAGACTAGATGAGCATTTTCATCTTGATGGTGATAGAAGGAAAGTAAAGGATTGAATGGGAGCATATCATCAGTGACAATCTCCATTTGTAACTACTTCAGGTACCCATGAAGAAGAAGTTCCACATGATTTATTACTTGGTCTATCTCCTCACTAGCTCTAGATCATTCAAAATATTGGCTCTCATACAAAACATTGCTGCCAAAGTGCCTGCATTCGAGAAACTTCCACAGTTTGTGATGGAGGAAAGCCATCGACATTTTACTAACATGAATAATGCATTCACAATGTATGTGGTCCGAAGCTTAGAAGAGGATCTGGAAGCCAGGATGTCGTCACAAGTAGCGTCCTTGATCAAGAAGTATGGCTCTTACTTCATACAATTCTCAAACTTCTCCTACCTACGAGTTACTAGCTTCAACCAAGCTCCACTAAGGCTGCCCAAGTACCTTAGTGACTTGTTCAAGCTCTGCAGACAGATCATTCAAGTGAATAACATGCTTAGAAGTAGGAGGAAGAAGTTGATTTCATTTCCTATCTCTCTCGGGGTATTCACGTGCAAGATCTCAAATGATGCATCTCATCTGGAGGCATCTTTCACTCATTTGAATTTGCATTCCTACATTTGCAGGCCTAATTTTGACATCTGAGAAGATCCCGACTCTTTTTACATCCCAGAATTGCAACATGAGCCACAAGTCAAGGACTACTTGGTTAATTATGCTAATGAATTTGAAGTGCGTGAAAAGGATCATATGAGGATGACAATCAATGAGATGAAGAAATTCAAGTTCTCTTAGTACGAAGATATTTTGCATGATGATGGGACATAAATGTATGATCCTAAGTATGTGGCAGTCATGATGTCCCCTTTTCCTCCAATCAACTGGTATGTTCGTGAATCAGGGGATATAAAGGAGCGTACTGAGAAAGTGGTAAGGAGAATGAGAAATTGGTTTCAGAAGAAGAGAACCATGATCATCCAGTCACGCGGAATTCCCCTAAGATAGAAGTAGGACTCCCATTAGTCATCTTTAAAATTTGTAGAGGCGACTTCTAGTTCTAAACACTCTAGAGAAAGTTTGAAAAGGAAGGCCATATAATTGGAAGATTCTCCTCACGAGAAGATGCCAAATAAAGTCATGGTAGAAGAAGACTAATTTACGTCGCTGCGAGAGGAAGAATTGATCACAAAAATGTAGGAAGAAAATCCAATTGCTGAAACACAAGTGGATGAAGAACACATGGTTCAAGATCTAGTCTTCGAGCCACCACAAGAGGTCTCACCTCTTGTTGACACCCATACCTCTCTCATTCAGGATTTACCTCCTCCTCTTAAACATGGAATAATTGGTACACCTATCATCAAGCCTTAATCTGATGAAATGTTCCCTTAGATGTGAGAAATGATAGTTACTGACACCCTCACTATGCAAGAAGTGGAAATCCCTGATTTATTAGTGATCTTCTCACTGGCTAAAGAAAAAAGATTAAGAAATATCACACATACAACATCATAGTTCTACAGTGGGGAAATGGGTAATCAATACATTGAAGTAGATCGGCCAAAGGTAATCAAGCTAGTAGATGAGATGACATTGACTGAGTATGAGATGAGCACGATCCAACTGGGACCAATAACTCATGAAGTGGATTTGCACATGTATCAATAATTTTATGCTCGCATGGTGGCAAGGAATAAGGATTATAAGAAGAATATTGATGAACTAAAGGAGTAGGTACAAACTATTTCATTCTATGTGCAACATCTTGTTAATCTTAATGCCACAACAATCCCCATTGAGGAAGTTACACCCATCAATAGCTTTAATTTCAAGTCCATCGGGAGGAGGCATAAGTTCACAATGCAGAGGCGAGTGAATAATGAACATGGATTGACTCAATTTCTGAAAAAGGGAAGTCAGTGCTCCAAGAAGTAGTCAAAATCTTCTCTTACATATGTGTGATGAAAAATAGGACATGAGCACTCAAGGAAGAATTGGAGAAAGAAAGGGACTATTAGGAACCTTTGGGTCTAGTAGTAGAATAAATGAAAAAAACTCATCGCCAGGAGTTGATCGACAGGAAGATTTTTGAAAATCCTTCAGAAGACTTGTCTCATGTATGAGAAAGAGCCTTGGAAATAA
The DNA here is from genome assembly GCA_019776745.2 of Taxus chinensis. NCBI lineage: Eukaryota > Viridiplantae > Streptophyta > Pinopsida > Cupressales > Taxaceae > Taxus > Taxus chinensis. The sequence continues at coordinate 15,782,679 of CM034148.1, forward strand.
GGTTTGAGGCAATCAATTGGGCCATCACAGAGATGGAGGAGAAAGAAGAACAAGCATACAAGTTGTAGGATAGTATAAATCGAAAAAATCAGAAACTTGGAGTACCTGCAATGGGTGAGGATACAACTGTTGATGAGTTGATTGGCCCATTTGAAGAACATGTCAAGAAAGAGGCAGGCAATTTATTATCCTTCACTAAGGGTACCCTCAACTTCCTCTCAGAGATTCGGGCATCTATTGCACTTATTGCAGAGAAAAATTCATCATGGTTCAGGAAATGCAAAGACATCAACAATGTGGCTAATGGATGGATAGAGACCTTGAGTTGCGTTCACATTCCTCACGCTAAAAAAGTAGAACCTACAACAATTTGTTTCAACAAGGAGCTTGGAGGGACATAGGCCTTCTCAGGAGTGCGAGTCGGAAACCAGTCAGGGAGCAAGATCGAATCCACTACAACGGCTCATTCTTATGCATAATTGTTCCTCTTCCTCTCTTCTTCTTCTTCCTCTTCTTTCTCTCTCTCTTCTCTTCTCACCCAACATTCTCTCTCATCAATGTTATATTTTTGCATTGAGGTTTTCACTTTTTAATATAAATTTAAGTGACTTTAGAAACATAATGTAAAATTTAAGTCGCCTTGCTTTTATAAAAGGAACTTAAATATTCAAGTGGAATATGAACAGTCTAAAGTCAAATTAAAGTATTTGAAAAGTCACTGGGAAGATGAAGATTTGCTTTCTCTTCTATAAATTGTAACAAGCTCCTCATTCGAACTTCTTCTTAGACGACTTCTTAGACTTCTTATATTTTGGAGATTTTTTTTTGTGAATTCATGAGAGAGATATCCTTATGAAGAGAGCAAAGAGATAGAAAATTTCTTCCATTTTCCTTACTCTAAAATGTCTTCCATTTCTATGATATGTACAATTTCTGCTTGAGCTTCAATAAAGGAAGAAGGAATTTTAGCCTTTTTTGACAAAGGAGTTTACTGGTATTTTGTGCTCATTAAATGATATTTGGTCTTATTAATATTATGCGAATTTGTTTTCTTCTAAATTCAAGTGCATGTAATGAAATTTTTGGCTGGTGTATGCAAGTCTCTAATTTTATACTTACAACATTAGTTTCTCTTTTCTAACTTTCTCACTCCCTTTCCCTCTTTCCTAGAAAACTCCTCCCTTGCAGATATCTACAAGACTTTGCAGCAAGGTTAGTGGAGTGCCCCTATTGGATCCCCGGATGAAAGGCCATTAGGATAAAACTCACTTTTTACCCACTGATGCACATACGGAAGCTACACTGGTTATGTAGAGGGACTTAGATTCCTAGAGCGTTGGCAAATTAACCACCAATTTGTCCCCCGATAAATTTTCTCACCAACACGCAACGGGGATGAATTCTAGGCATTGAGAAGATATAGGGAAAGTAATAGCAAGGGGCAATACACTTTTGCAGGTACATTACATTCAAACAGTTTAAGAAGATTCATAGACCCTATTGTAGAATTCCTCCATGTAGATGTGCCCTAGCTCAATGTCTTTTATATCAATATTATGATTGATTTTAGAAGGGGAACAACCCCTTGATAGTTTTACTTAATCTCTTTATAGGATTCTTCATTTCCCTTTCCCTTCCTTGAATCAGATTTGGGGAATAACCAAAGAAATTTTCTCAAGAATCCTTCTAAATTCCTAGGAATGAAATTTGGGAATTATACCCTACAAAACACCTTGATCAGTCTGATAGCATGTCAGGAAAACAACCTTAATTTACAAGTCAAAAAAACCGATACACTATCAGGACTCAGGCCTTGTTGTACAGTTCAAAAAACCCAACACACAGGTGGAAAGGAGACCATGTCATGCAACCTGAAAAACCTGATACACTGTCGAGACTCATGCCTTGCTTTACAATTGAAAAATCCCAAAAGACTATCAGGATTTGAGAATTGTTTTAAAACTCCATGTTAGGAAATTATACTATTAGCGCTCACATTATTAATATTAGGTTAATTGTTACGTTTGTTATTATCTTCCTTTATATGTGAAGTTTTTAATAAACAACTCACACATTTAGGAAAATGTGATATATTTATGGGATGGGTAGTTCAAGCAGTTTCCTAGATTCTAGGGATGTAAATTCTACATATATGGAGAGTTGTATGCTGTGTAGGTATTCAGAATGAATTAAATGGAAGATTCTTATTCCCTGAATAATATTATTTTTTCTTGAGTAACTCTATCCAAATATTTTCATCGGTGCATGGCTCACATTGTATGGCCTATTCATGAGGAATTTTTGATGTTTCTGCTCAAGGTAGAGTTGACAGATCTGATTTTTCTCATCCATTTGAATCCTTCTAGAATGAATTTGTGAATGGATTCTAAGAAACACTTTCCCGTGGAGCAAAGTGTTTGTTGCTTGGCGTCTTATGCTCTACTCATTAACCAATGCATGCAGCCTTATGAGACCCCTCAGAGAATGAAATCTTCTCGTAGCATGCAAACAATATTTAAACATGTTATTCAAGAAAATGATTAATGCCTGCAAATAAGGGGAAATATCCATTGACATAAAAATTACTATATAGGTCCTAGGACAAGGGGATTATACAAAATATCCCCGAAACACACTCCGAATTCTAATGGATGAAATTTTTTGTAGGGGATTGGAGTAACCAGACACTGTGAGGCATGTAATCATGAAAACAACATGACCTGCAGCTTCCACTGCCAAAGCCTGCTTATTTTGTTTATCCTCAAAATTAGCCAATATTTTATCTATCTCATTTTTCTCCCCTTTAGATTCACTCAATGTCTTCCTTACCACAGCTGTCATTGTTGATGTGGGCTCATTTTTTCATCCTTGCCCTCAACCACCTCTTGATCGTTCTCGTTTTGATCACCTTTGGATTCCCTAAGTGGTGTCTTTAGCCCAATGTCTTCTTTTGAAAATGATAAGACAAGAACAGGGATTTCATGACAACTGGATTTAGTGAAGCCCCACTTCTGTTTTTCCTTCCCTTACATTTTCTGAGACAAGTACGACACCATGCTTGGATTCAGGAACAATAATCACAAGAAAAATCAACGAGACAAAAAAATGGAAATTAAAAATGTAGAGACTTACTTTGTGGGACTTCGGCTTAGCGCATACCCCATACTTCAAAATACTGAACTAAAACCAATTTTTAAGAAAGGGAAAACCATCATGTTTTCCTTTCATCACATCTACAAGAAAACATCAATTTGAATCTTGATTATGGGAACCCATTTGACATGTGACTTTTGAACAACCATCTTGGACTTTGCATACCATAAAACTGAAAAACGGAATTACTATTTTCCTGTTACCAAATCTACAAGAAACATCAGTCAAATTCAGGACATGAAAATGAGATGGTACTTTCCAAGTGCTATATCCAATTTGATCCCATTAACCAGAAACTAAAACCATTGTCTTTCCTTATAAAAAATCTACAAGAAACATCAAACCAATTCATGGCATACAATTGAATTGATATTTTTCAAGCACTGTGTTGGGCTCTGTATCCATGATAGATAAAACAAAACCACAGTTTTCCCTTTTAAAAAATCCACAGGAAACATCAATACAATCCTGTGCATGCAATTGACGTGAGATGTTTCAAGCAACATAATGGACCTTGTAAACAAAAAAACTAATAAATAAAAGCCATGATTTCCCTATTACTAAATTTAAAAGACACGTCAGTCCAATTCAGACTAGGAAATTAAGAAAAACATTTTCTAGCGCTACCTTGGACTCTGCATGCCATGAAACTGAACACCATAAAACCACTGTTTTCACTTTTATGAAATGATACGTTAGTCCAATTTCGGGCATGTAATTGACAAGGAAATTTTCAGGCACCCATTTCGGGATTTGTTGCCATGAATCTGAGAGGATATCAGCTCACCCTCCAATTTCTTAAATGAAAACCCAGGAAGACCACATAGTATGAATATGTCTAGCTAAAAAACTCTATACATGGCACCCAATGGAAGAAAGAATTGCATAATGTTGTGTGTGATAAACTCTTATGGAACTGTGAAAACTGCATAATTCAATGTATATAGAGTCTTAAATAACCCTATAATACAAATAACCACTTGGCCTCTACTACAAGCAAACACACGGAATGTGAAAAAGAATAGCCACTAAACCCCACCACCTTGGGAAGATGATGTACATAAGCACTGGTGAATTCCATTGATTCAAGTATAAATTTCATACAATGCCCACATGACAAAAGAGCTATGAAAAGACACATTATATGTATACAATCATGAAACACAATGGTTTAGGAAACTAAATCGGGATTTATTAGTATGAGTTGTCATGGTCATCTAGAATAGTGAAAGCTCATTTCATCATACCCACCGATTGGTCTATGATATAGCAACATCTACTTCAACTGTGAAATGCACTCTTGTTGGTCCTCTGCTGGCTAGATAGTTGCCTCACCTAACAGAAACAACTCATGAAAAGTATGTACAGAACAAAATCTCAATTGTACATCTCCTTTGAACATTCACACTACAGGGAACTTTTACACTTGATGAAACTAACACCATTGTCCATTTCAACACCGATATCCGCCCATAAGGTTTATACCTTTCTACATTTATACTGTCACATTTTATTCATTTACAAAATATCCTTTGTCTCTAACATCTTTGTTTTTTTGGGATTTGCAGATACATTAACAGGCTGATTATCGAAACTTTTTCCAGCTTTCTTTCCTAGAACAACCCTTACCATATGAAGAATATTATGTCGCTACTTGTATTTTTCTCTTCATTGGAAACATGTTTTGGATTGATTTTCATTGCAAAATCGTATTTGTGTGATAAACATAATACTGTCAAATATCTATATAGCTTTCCGGTGACCACATTTTGTAATCTTTGAAAATGCTACTCTTTATCCTCTCCCGCATATAAACAACAATGTCAACATTATATATAGTCTGCACTTTTTTTACATTTGAAGTTAAATTTTTACATATCTTTCATATGTGTGTTGCATTTTCGTCTTGCATATCTCGACCCATCTTTTGATTCCATTTTTCACATGTTTTGTTGCATATTTCTTTGCGGTTAGCTATCACAAATATTGCATCACTTCAAATTTTTTGAAGTTGTGCTTTAAACCACGCCATTGATTCTCACTTTATCATGGATCTGTAATGGAGGTAAACGGATACTGTACAATTTTTTTTTCAATAATGACAACATCCATCTAGTTAATTCTTTCACACAAAATTTACACCATAACCTTCTTAAAAAGAATGAAATAAAAAAACATCCATTCTACCACACCTAAAATCCTAATAAAATTTGCGCCACCCTTTTACCAAAAACCTAAGCCACCTTCCGGCCAGAGGAAAAATTCTTAATTAAATTTTGGTGCACATGACTCGTTTTGTGAAGTTTTAAATGGGCATATTTCACACCCCCAATAGTCTAATAATATTCAACAACTTTGCGGGACAAAGCTAGAAAATTCTAGCCTTCATATTGATGCATACCTAACAACACAAATTTGTTTTCATTGGGTTTACCGATTCTAAGTGAGTCCTCCACAGTGTTGGTGCTCAAATTAGTCTCACCCCATTTGTCACTAAAATCCCTCAGTTTACGGCCTCTGTCACATTTTTTATCTCCCCGTGTTGGTTCTTGAAGACTCTGTCCTCCATTTGGTCACCATGATTAAGCCCTTCCTTGGTCGAAGAATTTGTTTTTCGTTTCTGTAAATTGGGCGTAAAACTCAGGTTGTTCCTTTCTTTCCATTTTCCACAGTAGTGTGTTGTTGTCCCTGTCGTTTTTGTCCCAAATACCTGAGGAAACGTGATTGAATGTAGCTTAAAGGATCATGTTTGAAACTTACAACATTTCCAAACTGTCCTTGAAGAATATTTCATCTTTAGGCTCAAACGGTGCTTTTCCTACATTTTTACAGTTTGAGGGGTGTGTTTTTCCCATCAAATTTAAACCTCTGCATCAGTGGAAACGTGGCCCTTTTTGGTTGGATGTGACTCGACGGGCCACTCTAAAAACTTTGTGGATTGTTTCAACCCAAAACTTGTCCACATGGAGGAATGATGCTTGTTTGAAGACTCACCTTTTGGTTTGGCCTTGGAGTTGTGCCGGGGGGACACGTGGAGGATTCCGCTGCTTTCCCCAGACTTAGACAAATTTTTCATGCAGCTGGTACATTTTTGGAGGGCCATGGACACATGGTGGGCTGGCACTCATTTGAAGATCTGCCTCAGGGTCCCACCTGAACAAATACGACAAAGGGACAGGTGGAGGCTTCCGCCAGCTCCGCTCTATACTTAAACCTTTTAAAGAAATTTTATAAGGCCAGGGACACGTGGTGAGCCCACGCTCTAGCAAGGTCTTTGCTCTTAGGGACCATCTTGAAGTTACACCATGAGGACACGTGGAGGTTTCCAACGGGCCTTCCTTTTCTTAGAATTTTTAAGCAACTTTCTAAAGGGCTTGGGACACGTGGAGGGACCACGCATGTTTGGGGACCGGCCCTTGGATTTTATTTTGAAGAAGCGCCAAGAGTACACTTAGAGGCTTCTCTGCCCTTTTCTCATACTTTTCAACAGCCAAAGGAGACTTCCTCGGAACCTAGACACATGGCACCTTCTGCTAAACTTTTAACTTTTTAAAGACTCTGCCGGACCGAGACACGTGTTGAGCCCACGCTTGTTTGGGGTCTCTACTTTTGGGGACCATCTCAAGATGTGCCATTGAGACATGTAGCTGTTTGAAAATTCAAAAGGTGGGGAGGTGGGCTTCTGGGGGAAATTGGGAAATTTTTCTTTTTGTGAAAAAAGAGGTTAAAGTGTAAAAAGGAAGCATGGTTCTGATAGGACCCACATAGGGACACGTGTCAAGCCCGTTTTTAAAACGGAGGGGAAGAGAAAAATGAGAAATTTTGCATTTTTTCCAAAAGTTGTAAAAAGTAAAAGGAACCCTTAAGCCCATCTTTACTCGGATCTCCCACTTGGACTGTCCAAATTCAAAAGGGAAATCGACGGCAACTGTGCATCTGTATCTGATTTTTCTGCCATTTTTCTCCAAAAGCTCATGGAGATGCAAATTTTTATGGTTTTTTTATCATTTCTTCATGTCTCCTACACACCAAATGAAGAGGAAAATTAATTTGATATCCTAGTTTGGTGGGGAATATCTAAAAACATCTTTTACCATTAAGATGTAATCTAACTATCGGATTCGATCTGATTTTCCTTGGCATGCAAGAAACCAGTTGATATCTCGATTTGGTGGGAAAGATCCGAAAAACGTATTTTACCATTAAGATGTAATATGACTGTTGGATTCGATTTGATTTTCCTTGGCACGCAAGAAACCAGTTGATATCTTGATTTGGTGGGAAAGATATGAAAACATCTTTTACCATTAAGATGTGATCTGACTATCAGATTCGATCTGATTTTCCAGTTTTTCTTTCCTTGGCATGCAAAAAACTAGATTTGATGGATTGGAAGAGGAAGTAGTTGGCGTGTGGATGAAGAGTGATTTACCAAATGAATGGATTGAATGTTGAATATTTGAAGAGATTTGCCCTCTGAGCGCCTGACAACTTTTTTGCAAATTTGATTATGGGAGTCACGATCAAAATCGCCACAAGCAATGGTGCTTTGAATGTTTTTCTATCTTGGGGGGAAAACTCTATTGAAGAAAAAATGTTATAAATTGCATGAACTTGTCGTGCAAATGGTTGGAGTGTTAGAGGTCGAGAGTTACTTTCCTAAGAGAAAATTTTGACAGAGCCTATCTTTCTGAGAAGCCATCTGAGGAACCTGTTTATTTATTTTGTGTTAAATTTGATCATGTCAAGGTGGTTGCAAGTGTACAACCATTGAGAAGCTCTAAGATTGTTATAGAAACTTTCCCCTATTGATGAGTTTAATCTGATTTGAGTAAATCTATGTTGATTTTGGGAAAAATCGTGTCTGCTTCATTTTTTAATGTCTGTAAATAGTTTTTCTTGTTCCCATTGCAATCTTAGATTGAAATATTTGTTAATCACACAATATCTTATCCTTGTGATAGTTTGGTGGCATTTGCAATTTCATTTATCAGAAGAGCTTTCATTTGATAGTGAAATAAACAAATTTAAAATCACTTTACTCTTAGCACGACGATAAGATTGTTTGTTAGCCTTTGAGGATATCTTAGGCGTGATAAAACAGAGGTTGATAATGCTTAATTAAGTTTTTCAATCTGAGCCTTCATTTTGGATTCTTAAAGTTTGTCTGAAAACGTGCTAATCTGGGTCTGCATTGAATCACACCTTCTGGTTAAAGGAACATTTTAGCTATTCTGAAGCATTTTGTTGATCAGGCCTTCCATTTTTGTAAAAGCTCTCAAAGATCTGGTGAATCAAGTTCATCCTGCCTCACCTCCCGCTAAAGATTAATTAAAAAAACACCCAATCTTACCCATACTACCCATGTTTGTCTTGTGTGTGTACAGAGGCATAATTTCTATTACCAAAACATGCAAAGGAAATTAGGTTTTCATTTTCTTTAGTAGCTTGAACCTTTCTTAGAAAATATCACCATTATCTAGGTGACAACTCGTGACAGTTAGGTTTTGTTGTATTGATCATATTTTCTTCAAGGTCTTCTTAAAAAATTTACAAGGAAGGACATCTCCATCTTCTTCACAAACAATAGGCTACAAAAGGGTCCTCTCACCCTAGTTGAAAGGCAAAACCATAAAGTAGTGAGGATAGATCAAATCATCTTGAGGGTGCTATCCATTTCTCCACATCTGAGTGACAAAGAGCAAGCTGCATTTCTTTTCCGGCTACAAAACAGCACACAACATGATCTGCTTGTTTCTAAGCTTCCTGTCGAATCTGTGATGCTGCTCAGCATCTGAGGGAGAATCAATTTGGGTACCAACACTGTTTCTGGCACCGTTGCCATGGATATTGTGATTGCAGTTCATAATTAGACCCTGGTAAACATTTCTTACATGTTGTTAGTGTTAGTACATTGTTTCGACATCAACCTGTGTTCAGGCTGTTATCCCGTAAAATTGGCAAGGGTAATTTTACAGATAACCATACCGAAATTTTGTTTCGATCCCTCGTTAGGGATCCCTTGCGTTCCGAACGTTGCAAAATCCCTTCCCGAGAAATCTGGTTTTCTGAACTTAGTCGTTTTTGGTCTTTTGGCCAGGCGCATAGAATGACTATGCAACATCAACTTTTGATGCGCCCCCTTTAAAGCCTTTGGCGCATGTTTTCATGTGTCAACAGGCGTTTTGGTGTGCCTCTCTATGTTGAGGCTTTCCTGCGTGCGCCAAGGCGCATGCGCCTTCCTGTCAACAGAACTTTTGTTGCGCCTCTTTTTAGTGCGCCAAAGGCGCACATTTTCCTTTGTCAACACCACTTCCAGTGCGCCATAGGCGCACATATCTTCGTGCTGACAAGTCTTTCGTTGTGCCAAAGGGCGCATGTTTTCTCATATCGACAGCTCATTTGGTGCGCCCCTTTAAAAAGTTGGTGGTGCATTTATTGCTGCCTCGCCTATAAATAGGCACGTCTGCGCTGTCATTGTCACCGATGTAAAACACGTGATTTTTCTCTAAGCTTGTCAGCGCACCAGCCCCGTCGCTTTCGAATTGATTTGTGGACCCGTTCTCATGCTTTTTCATCGTTTATATCTGGGTAAGTGGCCTTCTGTCTTTCATGCGTTTTGTTTTTGTGGTTTTTGGCTGCTAGGTTGGTTCAGTATGGATTGAAAAGAATAGATTATGAGTTTGCTTCCCCCCCTTGCTGTCTTTCCACATTTCCTCCTCTTTCTAGATCTGCTGGTAGAGGAAGCTCTGTCCTAAAAAATGATAGCTTAAAAACCCTTTTGGTATAGCACCTCTTCATATCCTACAATGAACCTTGTTATAAAAGCTAAGCCATATGTGGAAACCCCTCTGAGAGAAAGATCAAACCTAAAAAAGAAAACTGTTTTCTCCTTTGGCGCATGAGCTCGCCATGCAACATCAAAAACAGTCGCGCCCTCGGTGCATCTATCGCCCTTGTTACACAAAGAGCAGTCACGCCAATGGCGCGCTTTCCCCGCCTGTTACATCATAAAAAGATGCGCCCTCATGGCGCACTTCCCTCGCATGCTACAAATGCTTCCCATGTGCCCCTTGGCGCATCAAACTTGGATGCAACATAAATAATTCCTACGCCCTTTTGGCGCACCCAACATCCCTGTAACAACCCTTTCATATGCACCAAGTGCTAAGCTATAAAGGCGCAGGCGCGTTCCTCATCGCAGCAACATCATGTTGTGCAGACCCTCCATGCGCCGTGCCAAGTTCCCTTAAGCGCGCCAAAAGCACACGTTACACAAACCATATATGCGCCTTTGGCGCACCAAAGTTCTATGCAACATGAAAGATCCATGCGCCACGGGCGCATCCTGTTCCCATGTAACATAAAGATTCTGTGCGCCCTTTACAAAATGCATCCACATGGCGCAGGCGCACTTGTCCTTACAGCAACACAAAAATGCACCCTGCAGTGTCTATGCGCCATGCGCCCTTTGGCGCTGATTTATCTCTTGCAACACCCTTTTCCTGTGCGCCTTACCTATTTAGCTCTGCAATTTGCAATATCTGTGCGCCATGCGCCCCGAGGCCTTTAAATTGCTAACTCTTTCTTCTGTCAAGCATTTCAATGGAAAATCAAACAGCTGACATGGCTTTCTTCAATTGGGTTTCACGTCTTATTCTTGCAGATCAGCAATTAAGCTCAGAAGAACATATGTCAACATCAAGCAAGAGACCCACCAAATCCAAAGGCAAGGCCAAGCTTACAGAGGAAGAAATGAAATATAAGTATCAGAGGGTCAGAATGCCCGACTCCCAGGCCGAGTGTGACCTGGACATCAGAGACTCAGAGTTGGGTCATATTGATATGGAGGAATTCTGGGTCAGGACTCAGAAGGTCACAAGAAGTCCATGGATGGACAAACTGATAGGCAGTGCCCTGCACTTCGCTGGAGGAATCCCAGTCAGCGTTGTTAACAATGAATTCATGATGGTGGTTGCCTGGTGCTACAACAAAGACACAAGATGTGTCATAAATGAGAAGGGCGAGGTCGTAATCAACCTCACCGCCCGCCACTTTGAGATAATACTCAGCATTCCTCATCACCGGCACTTTGTGGCCGTCAGCCAAGAAGATTGCATTAAGGCCTGGGATGACAATGAAGATCAGTGCATGCAGCTGATGAACGAAGTCTATCTGAAGAACAAAAAGGTAGTGACCCGTTGGCCACAAATCATTCACCGCAGTGATTTTTCAGAGGAGCTCAGTGACACCATCACGTTCCTGAGCAGAGTGTTTGGGCTTCCTGACGCCCACTTTTTCCACAAATGGATGTTGCGGTACTTAGAAACAATGAACAAGAATGTGCCCGATCAACGCTTTTGCTGGGCAGAAATTATAAGCAGCACAATCTCTGAGCAGCTACAACAATTTAATACAACTGGGAGATTCTACATGAATTCCTATGTAGTTTACGCTGCAGCTTCAGAGAGGGATTACCCAGCCCTGATGCGGAGTGGGGTTTGGCCCCAGGTCAAAATATATGAATACTATCCAGAATTGAAGCTGGAAAATAGCATCCCTCAATTTACAAAGATCAACGATGCATTTTTCTACTTCATCATCTGCCTGTTGAGGCCAAATATGACTTACGGTCGCACGACCAAGAGCATAGTGACAGCCACTGAGAAATGGGGGGCCCTGTTCACCCAATTCCCCACGTTCACTTATCTGAGGGCGGCTAACTTCTTGGGAGAGCCAACTAGATTGCCAAGGTATGCTGGACCAAAGTTGATTCTGCTAGAGCTGTCAAGACAGCTAATCACCTACCATGAGAAGTGCCTCAAAAGAAAGAAGGGTGGAACTCCTTTCCCCCTCACAGTGGGTAGATATACATGTCTTACTCATCATAAGGCAAAAGACATGTTTGCAGAGCTGGAGCTGCTCAATTTGAAACATGACTTCCCAGCAAGGCCCACCTTCGACCCGAGGAATTGTCTGCCGAGGGCTAAGCTCGATCCAATCCACATCCCTCAGATCGAGGATATCTACATCGACCTATATCATGAGGTGGAGCTCAGAAGGAAGGACCATTCTCGTTTGGCATTGGCAGAAATCATCCAATATGGGGTAGCCATCGTCCCCAAAGGCTACCAAACTACTGAGGAGGAAGTGGATCAAGTATATCTTAACACAGGTGGGGACGATTGGCCATTTGCGGCAATTGATAGAACCAAAGCTCCTCAGACAATTGAGGAAAGGGTCAAGGAAACTCTGCGTAGAACAGAGCATTGGTGCCGAATGAACGGGCTCATCTACCTCGGAGTCGATTTCACAACCTCTCCGTTGGGTAACGCACCTCCTAGATCAAAACAGCAGCCTAAAGGCAAAGGAAAAGGCAAAGAGGGTGAATCCAGCACCACTCAAGAGGAAGCTCCTGAGAGTCCTCTTTCCGCTGCACCAGAACAAGTTGTAACTCTGGCTTCTCCAGAGAAAGAAGCGAAAGAAGATGTTCCAATAGGCCCATCCACTCAGGATGTCGGCACTGCTACAACTACTTGAGGTCCCTTCTGTCCCTTCTTCTTCTCCTCCTTCCCCTCCTCGAGTGACTCAAGCGACCATTCCTTTGGTCGTGTCCTCTCCCCCTTCTTCTACTGTTCCTCCCGCTTCTTCGTCCATCTTCTCTTCTCTCGCGGATCTGTCCCCCTCCATTTCTTCCCTCATCTCTGAGCTCCCTTCCCTTCCTATGTCTTCCCCTCCTGCAATATCTCTTCCTCCCGTGAGCACTTCTTCGGCCTCCCTCTCGATGCCGCCTCCAAGTGTCTCCACGTTCTTCCCTTCTACTACTGCAGCTGCCCCCTTCTCTGTTTCCGGCCCTTCTCCCATAAGTCCAGCCTGGATCTCCCAGCACTTAAGTCAGCAGAAAAGGAAAGTTCCCATCGCACTGATGGACTTTTCCGTAATCCCGTCCAAAGGGGCAAAGAAGCAGAAGCCCGTCACACGCTTCTCTCAGAGTGCTTCGGGAGAGAGGGTAATGGAGATCGCATACCCCAATCCTCTGAAGGATAAAAAGGATCTGTCTCTGACAGATTATACAGTGACTCAAGTCACAATGGGTACGTCTTCTGAAAGCCTTCAGGGAGAGGCCCTATCTGCAGTCGACGCCCTCTGCAAGAAGCTTCAAGAAGCTAAAGAAGAGAAAAGGCTATTGAAAGAGCAAAACAAACATCTGCTCCAAGCCTTACAGAAGATGGGCAGTGCACCTCCCACAACTGCCGCCGAGACTCCTGAGCCTCTGAGCCAGGATAAAATTAATGAATATGCAAAGATCGGCGAGCAGGGCATGGCAGTTTCCACTTGGAGGAGCCAGATCCTCAAGGACAGTGAACGAGTAATCGCCAAGTTCTCTGATTTATATCTGAACATCAACAAGGCGAATAAAGAGCTCCAAGCGTTAGCAGGACCCATATCAGAAGAGCTGGACCATGCTAGGCTGCAGCATGAGACCTTTCAACAAATGTTTGACTGTTCAGTCGAAGATCTGGTCAAGTTCGGCATCTTCGGCCATCCCAGGGCCCTCAATAAAGTCATTTCCACTCTGGACTACCGGATGGATCAACTAGAATTTGTCCTTGAAAAGATTGATAAGGTGAAGGAGGAAGCCCTGAACGCGATGCACCAAATGTAACAAATCATTCTCAACATGTCTCCAGGGTTGCTTACTCCTTCCTTCGCCTTAAGAAAAGTCGATGAAACCATCCAGATCTTCAAGGAGATCATTTCGCGAGGGCTGGGGCCAGAGGTCACTTTTGATGCAGAGTCCATCAATAACCTGCTGGCCTGTCGGGACTTCATCGGGTTCCTCATAGAAGCGGAGAAAGAATATTCCAAACTCCCAGAGAAGCTCATAGACGAGCGGGAGACTTGCGAGGCGATTAGTGAGTGACACAAGGATCCTTCCCAGGATCAACTAGGGCCCATGATCAGCAAGTTCATGGAATACCGCGCTCAATTCCACATCTCGTCACCTGAGCAGCAGCAAAAGCAGGCTACCCCCTTTCGGCCGCAGGATGACGATGATGAATAGCTTGGCTTCTTCTTCTTCTCTCTCTTCTTCGACTTTCTTTTTGTAAATATCTGAAGTATGTTGGCACAAATGATGACATCATCCATGTTGCACCATGAGATGATGTCATCCATCAAGTTGTCAAAAGTCAACATGACTTTGAGATATTTTGTATATCCTTGTAGATATTTTGTAAATATCTTTGTAAATAGGTGGTTGGCTCCTTTTTGCCTTCTTTTCTCTCCTTCTTCTATAAATACCCCAATACTTGTTGTATTGTGGATGAGTGAATATCTTTCAGATGAAAAATAGAAGTGAGGAGAAAAGACTTTGAGCTTTTTGTAACAGAAAGAATTATTAATACAATATTTAGACTTTGTGTTGAATACATGTGTTATTTGCATTGGATCTTTCTTACGTTAGATCTGTGTGTTTGCTCTGTTGAATTTACTTCTGTTTTATTGTCATTTATTCATCAGTAATGCTTTGCTCGTTTATGCAAGTAGGTTTGGCTCTGTTTACTACCAATCCCAAAACATAAACCCTCTGACCTTTCTGCTTTGGAATTCATTTCTTTTCTCCCTTCGGACCTGCTCTTCCTTCATCCTCTCTTTCATTCCTTTCTTTTCGCAGTCAGAAACACCCTACTGGGATGAGATCCCAAACCCCCGAAGGCAGAATATTGTGAGACTTGCACAGATTCCTGCTGGTAGAATAGCAATAAACCAGTTTCGCTTTGCTGACTCAAAGAGGGGCTATGCCCTGCACACTGTTGGCTCGTTTATCCATAGATCTGCCCAAGCGACAGATTTCTGAAGAGTTGTTGGAGATCAACAGTCAAGAAAAGAGATCTTTGTTGATGAAAGTGATCAACCTATTATTGAAGATTGCCATTCAAGTGCTTTTGAATCAGGTAGTCTTTTTGTGGAATTGAATTCTCCATCTAGAGAGGGGCCTTCAATTGAATTTGAAAATTTTTCTTCTCATTCTGCCCCTGTTTTTTCCAAAGTTGATAGGGTTTTTCAAGAAACAAAGCCTTTAGGGGATATCCATTTTGAAAGTTATACTCATGTGTTTCAAAGACCCTTGGTCCCTTATCAGTTTGATTCTCCTCCAAGGTCACCTCCCTAAAACAACATGGCCCATCTCCCACCCATACCTCCATTTGTTGTAAATACTTTTGGTCCTATAAATGTTTTAGGGATGGCTGGTTATCCAAATACAATTCCCCAAGATGTAAGAAATAGACTACGAAAGTTCCAAGGAAATAATGTTATAACTGGTGATCAGCACTTAAAACTCTTTATCAACATGATGGAAGACTTTCAGATTGAATTTGAAGATGTATATATCAAATTTTTTATCCATACTTTGGAGGAAGATACAAAGGATTGGTATAAATATTTTCTAGATAATTCCATTGATTCTTGGACCGAAATGAATAATGCATTCAGATTGTAGTATGGTGAAAAAACAGACCCTAGGTTCCTTTTGTCAAAATTTGAAAATATTAAAAAGAATCCTAATGAGTTAGTGCATGACTTCAACACTAGATTTAATAAGACACTAAGGATATTGCCTGTAAGTTTAAGGCCATGCGATGAATCTTGTCTTATAAAGTATTTAGATGCATTTGATAAGAAAGCTGATTACTATTTGAGGGACAAAAACCCTACCAATTTGAGGTAGGCCTTTACCATGGCTATGCAAATTAAGAATAACATTAAAGCAATTGGAAAACCTCCTAACAGGGAAGGTGTGAAATTGGTTAACTTGGAAAAACCTCAAGCAAGTAAGGTTGCTAATTTGAAGGAAGTTGTTAAAAATTTGGTAGGGGCTGTCAAAGAAATCTCATACAAATTAGCCCGAGCAGAAAAAGGAATTGGGAAGAGTTCACAAGGCCAGCATAAGCAACAGGGCCAAGACAAATTTTCCAATCATCCTAGAAATGCGCAGAGATCTGATGACAGAGGCAAGGGACCAATGGGATCTGTAAATAGACATCCCCAAGTTAGGGAAAACATAATGGTGCCTAATCCTTTGGATGCCAGAGTTGGTGTTGTTGAAAAAGAAGATGTAATTGATTGGTGTGACAGATGTTTCATGCCCCATGCTCCATGTGAAGTAGATCAGCAAGTAGAAGAGGAAGCTAATGATGATAACAATGATGATGATGCATGCATGATGGAGTGTTCTATAAGCTGATAGCAAGGAACAACTTCAACTGAGGTAATAAGTGCTAGAGCCATTGCTGATTTTTGGGATTGCATTCACCAGGTACCTCTTCTTCCTCCCTCTCATACTTTAGAAATAGATATTGTACAAGATTTTGAAATACCTAATAATGACTTTGAATATTTAAGAGCTTTGATGATAAAGAAGTATGATGGAGGAATCCCATCTGAGGAGGATAGGAAGTTGTTGATGAACATTGTTGTTGCCCAACAGGAGTATAACACAAGAAGTAAAGTTGTCAAAGGGGTAGGACCTCAAGCCAAACCTAAAAATCCATTGCTTACTAGTATTCCTAAAGAGGTTCCTAAGAAAGATGCATCTTCCAAAGGCCTTGCTGTCACAAACAAAATTCATACTTCTCCTCATGCTCAAACTGTCAAAAATCCCATGCCATCTGATGAGTTTTTCAATCTCCCTTCTAATGTTGCCTTGCCAAAGCATGTTCCTTATGATATTGCCCAAGTCTTGAGTCAGATCAAGATTTTTGTTCCAATTTTTGAGTTGCTTAGGATTCCTGAGCACAAGAAAAGGGCCTTTGAGTATTTGGGGTTGAAAGAAGAGAAGAGTACCCCAGGAAAAATTGTAAACATTGTGAAGACTCCTCCAATCATTGAAGAGCTAGAAACACCACTAGCATTAGAAGAACTAGGTGAACCACCTGAGGTTTATTTGGGAACATCCTTGGTAGAGTCTCAGCTAAATGTAGATCCATTCTTCACTACTCTGATCATTAAGGACAGATTGCTACACAATTGTATGTTTGATTCAGGAGCATCATGCAATGTTATGCCTCTAGAAGTCATGAATGAACTGGATATCAAAGTAACAACAACATATGGGAAGTGCACTACCATGGATTCCAGAGAGGTGCCAGTGGTGGGATGTGTGAAAGGTTTGGTGGTACAACTTGCAGCTTATCCTGGGTAGGAACTTGAAACTTGATGTTGTTATTGTTGATTGCCCAGCCAAGTGGGGTATGTTGTTGTCTAGAAAATGGGCTGCAAGTGTTGGTGGGATTTTGTTCAAATGGATATGTCCTATGCCACCATACCAATTGAGGGAAGCCTTGTCAAGTTGTATGGAGAAAAGAAAATGTTGCACCTCATTAAAGATCCCAACAATGCATCTTATGAAGTGTTGTACACAAGTGTTGATGCTGATAAATTTGTTGGATTTGCTGATGGGAAAGAGAAAAAAATGGATCAATGTAAGAGTCTTGAACAAGTAGGATCTCCATGGACTTTTTTGTTTGATGGAGCTTGCTCCAAATTTGGAAATGGTGCTGGTGTAGTTCTGATTTCTCCAAGCTTGGAAGAGTTTGTTTTTTCTTTCAAACTTAACTTTGAGTGTACTAACAACATTACTGAGTATGAAGCATTGTTGTTAGGTTTGAGAATTTCTTGGAAATACTATGTTAAAGACATCATTGTTAAGGGAGATTCAGAACTAATTGTTAAACAAATTAGAAAACTGTATGCTACTAAAAATTAGAGAATGAAACAGTACAAGCATGTAGTCTGGGACTTGATTGAGATGTTTGATTCATTTAATATTGTGCATCATGATAGGAAGTTCAATGTTATGGAAGAAAATCTTGCAGTATTGGGATCTCAGTTTGATAATTGTGCAATGTCCCCATATTGTGAATATGATGTTGAAGTGTTAACAAGGCCATCTGTCCCTGACAACATTAAACATTGGTAAATTTTTGATGATGATGCTCAGGTCAAAAGATTTATGTAGAACAAAGGGGAGTTTTTTGATCAATGTATTGATTGGGAGCCAATGGTGTGTGCAACAGAGGGTAAAGAAACTTTGTTTGGCAAAGACATCATCCAACTGAAAACTAATACCATTCCTAGAGGACTGGTTGCTCTTGAATCAAACTTTGATAATGTTGATTGCATTATTAAAGGGCATATAGCAGCCTCAAGGGATGTTGAGGAGCATGACCTTGGTACAAAGGATAAACCAAGGAAGATTTGGTTGGGAAGCAATCTGAACAAGGAGGAAAAATGGTCCTATGTCCAATTGTTAAAGAAATATCATGACTCCTTGGCTTGGTCTTATTATGAGTTAAAGGCATACAGAGAGGATTTGTTTCAACATGTAATTCCTTTGGAATCCAATGAAAATCCATTCAGGTAGAAACAAAGGCTGATCAATCCACTCGTATCTATTAAAATGCAATAAGAACTGAAGAAACTGAGGGATGGAGGGATTATTCAGCCCACAAGGTATTCTTCTTGGGTTGCAAAGTTTAGTGCCAGTTAGAAAAATGAATGGTGATATCAGGCTATGCATGGACTTTAGAAATATGAATAGAGCATCAATGAAGGATAACTATCGTTTACCAAACATGGAAAACATGTTGCAATTAGTGATTGGTTCTGAGCTGATTTCTACCTTGTATGGTTTCTCTGGTTATAATCAAGTTGTTGTGAAGGAATCATAAATAATTAAGACAACATTTACTAATCCTTTGGGAACTTATGTCTATGTTTGAATGCCCTTTGGTTTGATGAATGCTCGAGAAACATTTCAAAGAGTAATGGATGTTGCTTTTGCTAGTTACATTAATGATTTTATTGTTGTTTACCAAGATGATGTGACTGTGTTTTCCAGAAAGAGAAGTGATCACTTGTAGCACTTGGAAAAAATGCTGATAAGATGCAGAGAGTATGGCATTTCACTCAATCCAAAGAAGTGCCATTTTGGAGTACAAAAGGCCAAGTTTCTTGGTCACATTGTATCAAAGGATGGTGTCATGACTGATCCTGAGAGGGTAGAGGCCATTAGTAAGGTCCCAAATCTAAGAACCAAGAAGGGAATTCAGTCCTTCTTTGGGAAAATAAAATTTATCAGAAGATTCATATAAAACTTTGCTGAGTTGACCATTCCAATTACTTGCATGCTAAAGAAGGACCAAGTTATCAAATGGGAAGAGACTGCCATTCAAGATTTGAATGGGATCAAAGAAGCATTAAAGCAAGACCCTGTTTTAGTAGCTCTGGATTATAAAAAACCTTTTCAAATATTTTCTCTTACTTCAGAGAACACCACTACATTTGTTTTGCTGCATAAGGATGATGAAGGGGCTGAGAGGCCAATTGCTTTATTGAGTAAGGCCTTGCAAGGGGCTGAGTTGAAATACACCATTATGGAGAAACAAGCATTTTCCTTGGTAAAAGCAACAAAGGTTTTCAGACCTTACATTTTGAGCTCTAAAGTTGTTGCTTATGTTCCCCACACCATGGTGAAATATGTCTTATCAGAGATGGAGGTCTCAAGAAAAATATGTAGATGGGTGAACAAGTTGCAGGAATATGACATGGATATCCAAACCACGAAGTTGGTAAGAGGTTTGGGCTTAGCTAAGCTTATGGCTGAGAGAAACTTACAAAATATTGAGGTGAATGAAGTAGAAGAAGGAAGGGTGGATGTCCTTGAAAATTTGATGAGTTCTAAATGGTACAAAGATATAATTTTTTATCTCAGACATCTATACTTCCCTGAGTATTTGAGTAAAAATCATAAAAGAGCTCTTAAGTTGGCTTCCAAGAAATATTTCATTACTGATTTTGGGTTAGCTTGGAAGAACCCTGAGGGAGTTCTCTTAAGGTGCATTACTGAAGATGAAGCCCCCAAGATAATTTCTGATCTCCATGGAGGAGTTTGTGGGGGGCATTTTGCTGGAAGAGTCACATCACACAAGATCTTGAGGGCTGGTTATTGGTGGCCAACTCTTTTCAAGGATACAAATTTGTTGGTTAGAAGATGTGAGAGTTGCCAGCATTTTTATGGAAGAATGAAAGCTTAAGGCTCCCTCCTTTAGCAGCTTGTATCAATTGAAGCCCCGTTCAAGCAATGGGGAATGGATTTCATTGGTGAGATTTTAGACCCTTCAAGTGCTAGCCATAAGTGGGTTTTTATAGCCACTGATTACTTCACTAAGTGGGTTGAGGAAATCCCCACCAAGAGAGCAACACACCAAATTGTCATGGACTTCATGTTGAACCATATCATCTGCAGGTTTGGAGTGCCAACTAAAATTGTTGCTGACAATGCCATGAGCTTCAGAGTTAAACCTTTGATGGCAATGTGTAAAGAATATGGGATCAATTTGACATATGCCTCCAACTATAACCCCCAAGGCAATGGACAAGCAGAGTCCAACAATAAAAAATCTATTAAAGATCATTAGAAGAACCTTGGAGCTAAACAAAAGGAAATGGGGTGAGCAGTTGAAGTTTGTTATTTGGGCTGATAGAATTACTGTTAAAAGAGCTACTAGAAAAATTCCATTTGAATTGGTGTATGGAACTCAAGCTCTTCTGCCCCTGCATATGCAATTATCCTCATATCAGTTCATTCAACAACTGGAAGATCAAGAAGTTAGTCCATATGATGCTTACATTAACCAGATTGTTGAACTTAATGAAGAAAGGAGGGCATCTCACCAAAGGCATGTGAAGTTCAGAGAAAATTTGAAGAAGCTATTTGACAAACAAGTAACACCAAGAGCTTTCAGCTTTGGAGATCTTGTGTTGTTATGGGATAACATGCATGAAGAAAAGGGAAAGCACAGTGAATTTGATGCACTATGGATGAGCCCTTACTCTATTCATATTCAAACTGGTGAACATACTTTCTTCTTAAAAGACTTGGATGGGGAATTGCTTGAATTACTTATTAATGGAAGGTACTTGAAACATTTCTTGGATGGATTCCCTAGAATCAAGGTGAGAATCATTTTTAAAGTGTATAGTTTGTTGGTTGTTTTCTATCTTTGGTGTTTTTGCTCGTTTTAGTCCTTGGTGACCTGGTTTCTACTTTGCAAGATGAATCCTTTGCCCAATGGATTTTTTTGGCACTTGGCATGTTAACATATGCACAGATTCTGCCCAATGAGAATCTGTTTTGGCACTTGGCATGTTATTTTGTTCTTATGGCACTCAAAGGGAGTGCCCATCCTCGAGTCAGAGTCGATATTGGTGCTCAAATTAGTCTCGTCTCATTTTCCATTAAAATCCCTAAGTTTGCTGCCTTTTTCACATTTTTTATCTAAGAAGGTCACTCCAAGAGCTTTCAGCATTTGGAGATCTTGTCCCTGTTATGGGATAATAAGGCATGAAGATAAGGGTCCAAGCATGGTAAATTTGATGCATTATGGATGGGCCCTTACTCCATTGACATTTGTAATCGTGGTGAACATACCTTCTTCTTGAAAGACTTGGTACCTGGGGAATTTCTGAATTGAATGTTAATTGGCAGGATCATATTTGAAACATTTCCTTGATTGAAGAAAACTTCCTCCGAGAATCAAGGTGAGCATCATTTGTATACGTGTATAGTTTGTTGGTTGTTTCTTTGTCATTTTGTGTTTTTTGCTCATTGTGGTCCTTGGTGACTTGGTTTTTGTGGTTTTCATTGATTCATGTTTTAGGACCTTTTGGTTTGATGGTTCTGAGTTTTTTCTACACTGGGGGTAAGCTGGAGGATTCCATTGATTTGCCCAATGAAATTATTTTTGGCAGCTTGGTAAAATTATTTGGTTCTTGTGGCACTCATAGGGAGTGCCCATCCCCGAAAGTCATGCCTCAGAGCCGATGTTGACACTCAAATTAGTCTCAACCCCGTTTTTCTGAAATCCCTCAGTTTGTATGCCTCTAGGATCACATGATTTTTAATTATAATTAGTTGGTGCTTAGAAGATCTATCCTCCATATGATTGGCCATAATGTATAGTATTGTAACAATCTTGGTACAATAGGATCACTTAAAAAGTCCATAATTTTTTTTTGGTTTCTAATGTTTCCATATGTGAAAGTGTCTGTAACTAGAGAAGTAAAACTACATGATTTGAATTAGAAATTTCCTATTGGTTTTCCACAGTCAGTGATGTCATAAATTGTTGTCCCTATCTTTTTTGTCCCAAATACCTGAGGAAAGGTGATGTGAAATGTAGCTCATAGGATCATGTAAAAGATAACCTTACATATAAATTTCCAAATTAGGGTTGGAATATGATCCTTGAGAGAAGATTTCATCTCGTATCTTAGAGGCTCAAAGCCTAAAAGTTCTATTTCCCTGCATTTTTATGGTTTGATGAGAAAGTGTGTTTTCCTATCAAATTTAGAAGCCTCTACATAGTGGAAAGGTGGCCCTTTTTGGTTGGATGTGGCTGGGTGGGGCACTCTAAAAACTCTATGGGTGACATTTCAACCCAATTTCATGTCCATAATGGAGGAATTGACGCTATGTTTGATTTGTCATTCACCTTTTGGTTTGGCTTTGGAGTTGCTTGCCAGGAGGACATGTGGAGGATTTCGCTAGCTTTACCCCAGACTTAGAAAGCTGTTTTTTCATAGCACGTGGTACAGTTTTGGCGGGCCAATGGAGACATGGTATCATAGTGCTCATTTAAAGATGACCTCAGTCCCACCTTAACAAATATGACAAAGGGACGGGTGGAGGATTCCGCCGGCTCCGCTCTGTATTTAAACCTTTTTAAAGAAATTTTCTAAGGCCTAGGACACATCGTGATCCCACGCTCATTCAGGGTCTTCGCTCTTGGGGACCATCTTGAAGTTGCGCCATGAGGACATGTGGAGGTTTCCACCAGGCCTCCCTTTTCTTAGACTTTTTAAGAAACTTTCTAAAGGGCTTGGGACACGTGGAGGGACCGAATGCATGTTTGGGGACCAGTCCCTGATTTTATTTTGAAGAAGCCAGGAGGACACTTGGAGGCTTCTGCTCACTCTGCCCTTTTGCTCGGACATTTTCAACAGCCAAAGGAGACTATCCTCAGACCCTAGACACATGGCACCTTCCAGCTGAACTTTCAAACTTTTAAAGACTTTTCTAGGACCGAGACACGTGTTGAGCCCGCGCTTGTTTGGGGTCTTTGCTTTTGGGGACCATCTCAAGATGCGTCATTGAGACATGTAGCAATTTGAAAAATCAAAAGGTGGGGAGGTAAGCTTCCGTGGGAAATTTGGAAATTTTTATTTTTGTGAAAAAAAGGTTAAAGTGTAAAAAGGAAGTGTGGTTCCGATGGGACCCACATAGGGACATGTGTCAAGCCCGTTTTTAAAGCGGAGGGGAAGAGAAAAATGTGAAATTTTGCATTTTTTCCAAAAGTTGTAAAAAGTAAAAGGAACCCCCGAGCCCGTCTTGACTTGGATCTCCCATGTGGATGGTCCAAATTCAAAAGGGAAATCCTCGACAACTGTGCATCTGTATCTGATTTTTCTGCCATTTTTCTCCAAAAGCTCTTGGGGATGCAAATTTTTAATGGTTTTTTTATCATTTCTTGGTGTCTCCTACATGCCAAATGAAGAGGAAAATTAATTTGATATCCTGGTTTGGTGGGGAAGATCTGAAAACGTTTTTACCATTAAGATGTAATCTGACTATTAGATTCAATCCTACATTTTCCTTAAATGAAGAGGAACATTGATTTGATATCCTGGTTTGGTAGGGAAGATCTGTAAACATCTTTTACCCTTAAGAGGTAATCTAACTGTCAGATTTGATCTGATTTTGTAATATTTCTTTAGCACGCAAGAAACTAGTTGATATCTTGATTTGGTGGGGAAGATCTGAAAACATATTTTATCATTAAGATGTGATCTGACTATTGGACTCGATCAAACTCTCTAATATTTCCTTCCTTGGTACGCAAGAACCCAGATTTGACAGAGTACAGGAGGAAGTAGTTGGCGCGTGAAGTGAAGAGAGACTTACTAGGTGAAGAACTGAATGTTGAAAATATTTGAAGAGATTTTCCATCTGAGTACCTAACAACATTTTTGCAGATTTGATTCTGGGAGTCACGATCAAAATCATAACAACAATGGTGCTTTGAATGTTTTTCTGTTTTGGGGGGAAAACTCTGTTGTAAGAAAAAATGTTATAAATTGCATGAATTTTTCATGCAAATGGTTGGAGTGTTAGAGGTTGGGAGATACTTTCCTAAGAGAAAGTTTGACAGAGCCCATCTTTTTTAGAAAGCATTTGAGGAACCTTTTTATTTCTTTTGTGTTAAATTTGATCATGTTAAGGTGGTTACAAGTGTACAGCCATTGACAAGCTCTGAGATTGTTCTAGAAACTTTCCCCTGCTAATGCAGTTTAATCATAATTTGAGTTAATCTGTGTTGATTTTGGGAAAAATCGTGTCTGCTTCATTTCTAAATGTCTGCAAATAGTTTTTCTTGTTCCCATTGAAATCTTTGTTAATCACACAAGATCTTATCCTTTTGATAGTTTGGTGGCATTTGCAATTTCATTTATCAGAAGAGCTTTCATTTGTAGTGAAATAAACAAATTTAAAAATCACTTTACTCCTAGCATGATGATAAGATTGTTTGTTAGCCTTTGATGGTATCTTAGGCGTGATAAAACAAGGTTGATAATGTTCAATTAAGTTTTTCAATTTGAGCCTTCATTTTGGATTCTTAAAGTTTATGTGAAAATGTGCTGATCGAGGCCTCCACTGAAAGCA